>PVJS01051466.1:0-13963 GCA_004027185.1 Glis glis
ACCGGGTCTCACGAAGTTGCGGAGGGCCTCACTAAGTAGAGAGAGAGAGAGAGAGAGAGAGAGAGCTGAGGCTGGCCACGAACCCGGATCCTCCGGTCTCCGCCTCCCAAAGTACTGGGATTACAAGTGTGCACCACCACGCCCGGCCACTCTCAAGTCTTAAAGTTTGTGGCCTTTGCTTTTTTACATCAAAATTCATAGGAATCTGATTAATAAAAACCAAAAATCCACAAAATGTGAAAATGACAAGGCAGGAAATAACAGGAAAATCCTTTTTTAACAGTGGGGAAGAATTGGGATGCATGTGTGTTCATCCTGAATGTTTTCTCTCTTGTTAGAAAAGAGGCTACTTTTGCTATCCTCCTCACAGTGGCTCTGCAGAGACTGGCTGCTCCATCTTCCAATCCCAAATGGGGTGCAACAGTACTTCATGTGAAGGCATAGCTGCCAGCACATGCATTGAATTCTCCCATGGCAATCACCATGACACTGCAGTTAAGACAAACATTGCAGCTTCAGAAAAATCCCTGGACGTTGGAGTGTCACTTGTTCCTTAGCATTTGTCTGTTGACTTTCTCTGTATAGTTATCTCTAGTCATTTGGGTAAAACTAATATATTTTTAGTAGTGATTGTTAGATTATGGTTCCCCTCCCAAACTTAAGGGAATCAAAGGAGCTAAGAACACCAGAGTGTTCAACAAAATCATACAGGACCTTCTAAGTCCAGAATACCCTTGGAGGGGAGGGGACACAGGCAGGCAGGCACCCAAACAGAAATGACTTTTAGTGAGGGCAATAACAGGAGTGAGGACTTTATCGAGCCCATTGTTTTCTGGTTGTTACAGCTTGTCACACATGGCCCTAAAAGCCTGCTAACCTTTGATTCCGCAAGTTGGTTAACTCTGGAATTCTCTGACCTTTCTTGCAAGAACTAAAGTGTGTGAAATTGTATGCTACTGGGAATAACCTATAGTTTGATGACTCTTCTTTATTAGGAGACACCAATATATTTTGATTTTTTTCTTGGTCAAATTATATTTTTGTCATTGAGGACATTTTTATTCTGTTAATTGCAGTATTTCTTATTTTGCCATAATATTAAGTTCTTGTAGTAAAATAAAGGCAAATAAGCATTGTTCTTGTTTTTCCATCTTTAAATTCATTTTAGAACAGTGTCTTGAAAAAGGATCAATAAAATTGGTAGTTATAATATTTGATATAGTTTACAATTTTATTAAACATTCTTTTCTATTTTTATTATAGGTCTAAACTTAGTCTTTTTCAATCAAGAATCAGTTTACAAAAGGCAAGTGTAAAGGTGAGTTTTTGAAAGGTGTATTTCACAATTGAAAAACCTCTTCACTTATATATAAAAAAAGAATTGGCTCTTTCGAGGGAGGACATGGGGTTTTCCACCTTAGAGAAGCATCTTAATGTCATTGTGTGGGGAGGAGCGCTCCCTCCCAGGTATGGGCTTTTCACTGAGGTCAGCGCTGTGGACAAGCTAGCTCTCAAGGATGCTTCAGTGATCGGTTTCTGAGCCTTACCTGCTTAGGCAGCCTGTGTCTTTAACGCTTAGTCCAAGGGAGCGCCAGGAGGTTAGAAAGCTCTATAAAGTCATTTTATTCATACTCAGACCTCTGAACAGGTCTTCCTGGCCAGTGCAGGTGAGTCTGTCACTGGTGCTTCAGGCTGTGGGATGCCTGACAGGTAAGTTTAGTGACCTGGGTTGGCCGCCAGCTCATCACCAGCATGCAGTTCTGACACATTTGTAGTGTTGATTTTTTTGAAAACTATTTTCTAACTTCACTAGATTTACCCATGTCTTCAGGTGATTTTGGAACCTTTATTTTCCCATCTGAATAAAATAAGCAAAATATTTTTAAGCCGGGCGTGGTGGCGCACGCTTGTAATCCCAGTACTTTGGGAGGTGGAGACCGGAGGATCCGGGTTCGCGGCCAGCCTCAGCTCTCTCTCTCTTTCTCTCTGTCTCTCTCTCTCTCTACCTAGTGAGGCCCTCCGCAACTTTGTGAGACCCGGTTTCAAAATAAAGTATAAAAAATAGGGCCGGGGGTGTAGCGCAGAGGTAGAACGCCCCTGGGTTCAATCCCCGGTACCGCACAAAAAAAAAAAAATTAAAAAAATATTTTTAAATTCTCTAGAAAGTTTTGGAAGTATGTTAAGTATAAATAACAAATATTTGAAAATGTTCTTCCCCTGTATCCAGTCACTGTTTCATTCCTCAGCAGTGATGAATAATTTTTTTTTTTTTTTTGCGGTGCTGGGGATTGAACCCAGGGGCATTCTACCTCTGAGCTACACCCCCAGCTCAATTTTTTATCCTTTATTTTGAAACAGGGTCTCACTAAGTTGCAGAGGGCCTCACTAAGTAGCCGAGGCTGGCCGCTAACCTGTGATCCTCCTGTCTCAGCCTCCCAAGTACTGGGATTACAAGCGTGCTCCACCACGCCCGGCTGTAATTCTTATATACATATAAATGTTTTCTCCACCTAGATATCTTTACTCTTGCTGAGAACCATTAATTGCCAAGTAAGAGTAGTATTCTTAATGTGGTTTTTGATGCAATATCGGTTTGTGCTGATATTTTTTTCTTTTACTATTGTGTTTTAGTTAAAAGCCCGGCGATCTGAATGTAATTCCAAAGCTACCCACGCAAGGAATGATTATCTTCTTACACTAGCAGCAGCAAATGCACATCAGGATCGCTACTATCAGACAGATTTAGTTAACATTATGAAGGTAATATGGTTTTAATATCTGCGGTAATTTTGTTTCATTAAAAATATAAACAACTTCTGAGCTGGGTGTTGGGTATATGGAATTAAATATATGGAATAGTAATGAGGCTACTTTGTATTTCATTTGAATGTGCCTGGTATTATTTGGGTAACCTCTGTTTTAGGTTATTTGGAATTCATTTTTAGTGTAAGAAAAGGTTTAAAGGTAGACATGGTGGCACACACCTGTAATCCCAGTACTTGCGAGGATCTCAGGTTTGCAGCCAGCCCCAGCAACTTAGTGAGACCCTGTGTCAAAATAAAAAAAAATAAAATAGGGCTGGGGTGTAGCTCAGAGTAGAATGCCCCTGGTTTCACTCCTCAGTATACCCCCCCCAAAAGAAGAAGAAGAAGAAGAAAGAGGAGAAGGAGGAAGAGGAGGAGGAGGAGGCGGTGGTGGCTTAAAGCCAAATCACAGTAAAGAATTGTATTCTTGATGATTGCCATTCTAACTGGAGTTAGATAGGATCTCAGTTTAGTTCTAATTTGCATTTCCCTGATTGCTAAAGATGTTGAACATTTTTTCATATATTTGTTGGCCATTTGTATTTCTTCTTTTGAAAAGAGTCTGTATCGGAAATAAGGACAACGTCAGATAGATGGACAGAGACTCCAAAGGAGTGACTGAGGGGGATTAGGGAAGGGAGGAGGGAGGATGAAGTCATAAAGAATGTAATAGCTGAAATAATGCTATGTATGTATACAAAATTACCAATTCCAATCTCAAAGACATGGGAGGAGGGGAAGGGAGGGGGAAGGGACACAGCGGGGAAGGCACCAAGAGCTCTGTGCATGTATTTTTCTGACACTCTATACCCCAATAAATGTAAAATTATAATGCACCAAATTTTTTTTAAAAAGAATTATTCCTTATCCATGGCAGATATTTGCTATATAGTGGTTATTTTATTTGGTGCTGGGGGATTGAACCCAGTGGCATTCTACCTCTAAGCTACACCCCCAGCCCTTTAAATTTTTTTTTTTTTTTGCGGTACTGAGGATTGAACCCAGGGGCATTCTACCTCCGAGCTACACCCCAGCTCTATTTTTTATTCTTTATTTTGAAACAGGGTCTCACTAAGTCACGGAGGGCCTCACTAAGTAGCTGAGGCTGGCCACGAATCTGGAACCTCTGGTCTCCGCCTCCCAAGTACTGGGATTACAAGCATGCACCACCACCCCCAGCTAATTTTTTTTTTTTTGGAAACAGGGTCTCTCTAAGTTGCTGAGGGTCTCACTAAATTGCTAAGGCTGGCTTCGAACCTGTGATCCTCGTATCTCAGCCTCCCAAGCACTAGGGTTATAGGCTTGTGCCACCACACCTGCCCAGTTTATATAGTGGTTATTAATATAGAAGATAAAAGATAAGCCAGGCCTGGTGGCACACACCTATAATCCTAGTACTTGGAAGACTGAGACAGGAGGATTGCAGGTTCAAGGCCAGTCTCAGCAACTTAGTGAGACCCTGTTTCAAAATGAAAAAATAAATAAAAATAGGGCTGGGGGTATAGCTCAGAGGTAGAATGACTAAAAAGAGTTTATTTTTTGAAAATACCTAATTTTATAAAAATGTATTTTATAGTGTATCTTTTAAGTAAGTTGAGTTCTTTATTAACCAGAATTTTGGTCATTAACCATGTGGTGATTTTTTATTTTTAAAGAACTTAGATTTTCAAAAGTTTTGCATTTTTATCTTTACTAGGTGAAATTGTACATTAATTTTTGGTGATTTTGAGGTGCCTATGGGACAAAGAAAAGGAAATGTCTAGTGGGTATATGAAGATGTCTCTACTCCGGGTATTACTTTTTTAACTGACTGCCAGGTTGCCTCGTTTCTAGTTGACAAAATCCACTTTGGATTGTATCTCATGCTCTGCTGTTTTCTTAAGAACGCAAACACTGGATTATTCCCTCTTTCTCTTGTATTTTCAACCCACCCTTCTCAAATGTATGGCTTTTAATGGCTATCCCACGCACACACGTTGTTGTAGGTGAATTGCTTACTTTAGGAGTCAGCAGTTGAGAATGGGGATACAGTTGGAGCAGGCAGTCTTTTTTTCCACAGAGGCTCTGGGAAAGAGATCAACTATATCCAGAAATTACAAGTTCTTTCCTTGAAAGTAGAGACAGGACATTTCCTGGGACCTTCATGGAAAAACAGGAGTGTTGAAGGAAGTTAAACTGAGCTAGGAAGTATCATTACAAAATTTTTTCTTTCCTTTTTGCTTATTGCCTGAAATGCCCTTTTCCTACCATCTGTCCTGCTGTGACTTTTGCTGGTTAGAATACAGGTTAGAATAGTTAGAAGGGTATTGTTTTGACATTCAGATGAGAATTCACCATACCTTTTCCCACACTGTTGGACCTAGAAGTTTAGGTGTTTTAGTGTCTTATTTCATAGTGCTGTAGACTTTAAGGACCAGCTGGCAACTGGAGACTTGGCCTCCCATTCTAACATGGTTTCTCTAGGGGGAGAAACACACACACACACACACACACACACACACACACACTCAGTTTCAAGCAGTGCATTTACTAAACATGATTTTTTACCACAGCTTGCACTTAAAGTTGTGATTCCCTGTATCCTATTTATGTCTAACATCACCACAATTTAAGTACCCCTTATCTGAAATGCTTGGAACCAGAAGTGTTTCAAATTCCAGAACATTTTGGATTTCAAGTTTTTGGATTGGGGATGCTCAGCCTCTGTGTGTGTGTGTGTGTGTGTGTGTGTGTGTGTGTGTGTGTATGTGTTTTCTATTAATATTTTAAAATGTACATTATATTAGCTTAAGCAGCAGCAAAAATAAATCCTTGGCTAAGGGTACAGTTCAGCTGGGTTCATGTGTACCCAGCATGTGCAAGGCTCTAGGTTCAATCCCCGCACCTCTAAAAAATAAAAATAAGAAATAAAATCCTATGTTGTTTTGTTTTGTTGTGGTGCTGGACATGAAACCCAGAACCTCACGCATGCTAGGTAAGTATTCTGCCACTGAGCTATATCTCTAGCCCTAAATCCAATGTTTTAAAATTGGATCTTCAGCAAAAGAAGATGGTTTTTAATAAACCAAGAAAGATACATTATTTGGTGGATCTGTGCTCTGCCAAAAACAAAGAAGTTAATGAGCCCGGCTAGCTCTCAGATTCTTATGTGTCCTTGATCTTACTTTGAAGTCCCCATGCATTTATCTAATCAGCAGTGGGTGATGCTGACTTTGTGAAAATACTTATTTTTACAAAAACATATTTTTATAGTGTATCTCTTACTTAAGCTGAATTATTTCATGAAACATTGTATGCTACTAAATTGATTTAAAATAAAAGCAGGAGTTCCTTCTGTCCCTTAAAAATGAGAAAACATTTTCTCAATTTTCATATAGTGTTAACCCATTTTCTTCCTCATGCTAATTCTGCGGTCAGCAGTATTGGAAAACTTCCATCAGTTAGACTGTTAGCTACTTAGTAAATTTCCATCACTGAATTGACAGTGGTCCTTAGGTGCCTTTCTTAGAAATGTTTGTTTCTCTGAATAAATGACAGGGTGATAAGGCCCTAGTTAGCATAGACGCAGGTGATTTGATTCATTTATCTAATCATACAAAGTTAATAGTCACCATGTCGTAGCTACTGGGCTGGGTTTCAGAAGAGGCAAAGACAAATAGGACATGCTACTCATCCTCAAAAAGCTGAATCTGATGAATTCATAATCATAAATGTGTACATACACACACACACACACATACATACATATGTGTGTATACATAATTGATTATAAATTAGAAAAATTAAATAGCTTATTACTAGAGGACTATGATTAGTAATAACATTAGTTATCTTTTTTATTATTTAATATTGCCCTGTCATTATCCTAAATCATTTTAGACATTATCCTTTCTCATATTTATCCTGGTTAGAGTTTATAGTTTATTATTTAAATAATACTATAACCTTTACTTTAATCATTGACCTTCTGCAAGCAAAGTGAAATGAAATCCCAACTCTGGATGAACATATAACCTCTTTCTGTGTCTACCTTTAAGTAGCAAGTAATGCTGAAGAAAAATTTTAATAGAGAAGATTGGAACGAGTTCCACATGCGCCCTCAAACACTACTCAGATATCCTTTTCTATTTCCTCAGTTAACTTTCTCTGCTTGTGTGTGTGTGTGTGTGTGTGTGTGTGTGTGTGTGTGTGTGTGTGTGGTGGTGGTGGTGGTGGTGGTACTGGGGATTGAACACAGGGGTGCTTTACCACTGAGCTACATTGCCCGCTCTTTTTTATTTTTATTTTTTATTCTGAGACAGGGTCTCATTTAATTGGCCAGGCTGATCCTGCTGACTCAGCCTCTGAAGTGGCTAGGATTACAGTTATGCACCACCGTGCCTGACTAACTTTCCCTATAATTTTTAACAATTATCTCAACTTTCCTCCTCCTCAAACTCACCCCTTTTCCTTTACACTTAACAAGCAAGTTGTTTTGGTTTGGTTTGGTTTATTTTGTGGTGCTGGGGATGGGACACAGGGTTTCACTCATGCTATGTAAATGCTCTACCACTGAGCTATATACCCCCAGCCCAAAAAGTGTGTTTTCCTCCTAAATTACAGAGAAAACAGAGCCACTGGAAGAGAACTCAGTTATTGTCCCACTGCCTGCCTTCATCTGTATTGAAGATTCCAGAGAGTCTCAGTAGCAGAGTTTTTCTTATTGCAAAGATGATCTTTCCCCTCAGCTTTGGATCATGTCTCATCCTTCTTGCCTTCTTAGGGACCAAAACAATTATTTTATTTTCTCCTTGTATTTTGTGGATCTTTTGTTGTTACATAACAGTTGTTAGGCTCTTGGTGATGACAGCCCTCATCGTGTCTGTCTTTGATTACACTCTAGTCGGGATTAGTTGCCCTCTGTGTCTGATTCTAGCAGATGTCCTAATGTCTCCCTGTGCCTGTCTCTGGTTTTGAGATCTCCATGTTTTAGTATCATCTTTTCTTTTTTCTTGGTTTACTTTGCCCTTTGGTAGAATACATCTTTTAGTACCTTCTTGAGAAAAGTGTGGGAGGTAAATTTTTTGAGATTCTATGTTTATGAAAATGTCGTTATTCTGCCAGGCCTGGTGGTACATGCCTGTAATCCCAAGTGATTCAGGAGGCTGAGGCTGGAGGATCACAAGTTTTAGGCCAGGCTCAGCAGCTTAGCAAGACCCTGTCTCAAAATAAAAAATGAAAAGGTCTGGGGCCATAGCAGAGGTAGAACACCCTTGGGTTCAATTCCCTGTACCATAAAAACAAACAAACACACAAACAGATTAGTCTGTGCTTGTACTTGAGTATACAATTAAAGGTTTGAATACTGTTTCAGCCAAATGTTGGAGTCCATACTCCATTCCTGTTTCCTCCATTGTTTTCCTGTTTCCTATGTAGGACTTGAGAACTCAGAGCCATCCCTGTTCTTGGGTTCTTGATTCTTTGTATCTGATTTAGTTTAGAAGTTTGTAGAATATTTGTGGTTTGGATAAAAAAACACAAATGTCAATCTAATGAAAGACTTTAAAAGCCTAATAATATTAAGGCCTTATTTCTAGACAAATGTCTATTGTCTTCAGTGGAAGCTAAACATATCTGTACTAGTTGATAATTGGGTAAAATAATAAAAGATAAACATCTTTGTATATCACAAATTTGGAAAATGTGATCATTTGGCATATCTTTTACAGACCTTTTTTTGGTCAAATGCAGAGAAAAACATTATTGGTGTGTAAGTTCCTTTCTGGCTAAGCATTAATTAGTCCAGAAGTCTTCCTTGTTTTTCTAGATTTTATAACTCTAAAGCTTAATTTTTACTTGTCTTTTTCCCATTGCTGCTTGATCATCAACCCTGCTGACCGTTTTCTCAATAACCATAGCCATGATTGTATTGTTATTTCAGGAGTAATTCTGCCTTAATTTGCAGTCTAGACCTTTACTTGTACCTTTTAGTAGAACAGAAGTTGGAAAACATTTTCTGGAAAGGCCAGATAGTAAATATTTTAGGCTTCTGTGTTGCAGTCACTCAACTCTGCTCTTGTAGTGTAGCCATTGACAGTTCACAAATGAATGTGGCTATGTTCCAGTGAAACTTCATTTCCAAAACGAGATGTTTGGGCTGCATTTGGCCTACAGGTCTTAGTTTGATGACCTTGGTATACAACTTTAAAAACTGTATTATGAAATTTTCTAACTATATAAATATTCTCACAGAAAAATAAAATGCCCATTTACTTACCAATGAGCTTTAAAAATGAAACATTGCTAGTACAACTGCAGCCTCCTATGTGACTCCCAAAGCTCATCCCTCTCATCCACCACATTGTAACCACTGCTCTGACAACAGAGTATTGTCTTAGATGGGATCATGCCCTATAATATTCTACAACTTGCTTTTTTCCCCTCACTCAACATTATATTTGTCAAGATTCATCCTTATGGACTTTTAAACTTCTGCTTTGCTATATAGTTTTTCATTGTATATGTGTCATAAATTAGCAGTTCATTTCCTTAATGGAAATTTTAGTTTTTTATTGCTTTACTGTTATAAACAATGCTACTATCATTGGTCTAATACATACACTTATGCAGAAGATTCTTGAAGGAACATACATAGAAATGATATGTATTAGGAGCTTTACCAGAGTGCCAGATTCTGCTACAGTACCTTGTACCTTACCTTTTAATATTGTTTGCATATAATTTTCAACTCAGCAAGCATTTGCGTTCGTACTAGGGGATTGGCAGTTGGTGATACCAGAGATTAATTAGTCATGATCCATGTAGTCAGTGAGCCAGAAACAAGAAGGTTATAATTCTCTGGAGCAGCTCCCAACGGGCTGGAATATGGAGTAGTGGATTCTTTTCCTGCTATGTTGGTTATATTATGGTTGGCTCCCTGTGACACAAAAAGAAAATTTAGGATGCTTCTTGCCAGTCTTTATCAAGCTTCTAAAACAATTGTTTTAAAATGTTTTTAGGAGTCAAACATTTTTAAACTCCTAACTGGACTCCTTAATAGAGCAAATGTTTAAAAGAGAAGTCGCTTGTTTATAAAGCTTGAGAGCCCGTTTCCTCTTTGTGTGTTTCCTCACTCCCTCACCTGCCTGTGCCATCCTCTGCTTCTTTCCCTTCATTCCTGAGGCATTATGTTACTGTTCCTTGAAATGTAGTTTGGAAGCAAATGTTCTATGACCAAATAAGATTAGTAAATTTCTTGTAGGATTCTAAGCTTTACCTAAAAGATCTTAATTCTAGATTTTCTCAAGTAATCTAAAAAACGTAGATCAGAACCTGTTAGTCTGTTCACACCCTCCACTGGCCAGTGCTAACAGGCCATTGGGTGCTCAAGGTTGGCATCTGAGTTGGGTGTTTTTGGTGGAAAATCAACAATGAATGAGGGATACTGAAGGAGAGAATACATAAAACTATTCATGAGAGGAATGTTTAGGTGACAAGAGTGTAAGGAAAGAACGTTAAAGAAATGAACTGTTTTTAAATCAATTTCATGAAAGTATAGTTAACATACAATAAAGTGCAGTGGCATGTCAAATCCTTGTTATGAATTTTTGTTTTGAATCTCTTCCTGTGTTGCTACCAACTGGAGAAAACTCTCTGCTTTTATTTTATTTATTTATTTATTTATTTATTTATTTATTTATTTATTTGCGGTACTAGGGATTGAACCCAGGGGCATTCTACCTCCAAGCTACACCCCCAGCCCTATTTTTTTTCCTTTATTTTGAAACAGGGTCTCACTGAGTTGCAGAGGGCCTCACTAAGTAGCTGAGGCTGGCCGCGAACCCAGATCCTCCTGTCTCAGCCTCCCAAGTACTGGGATGACAAACGTGCGCCACCACACCCGGCTAACTCTCTGCTCTTAAAGGCTCGGGTGATTAGGTTAAAGCTGCCCAGTTATCTTGCTTTTGCCATTTAATATAACATAATCACAAGAATAATATCTCATCATATTCACCTGTCTGACCCCACACTCAACCCCACACTCAAGGATGAGGGGATTATACAAGGGCAAGGGTCATTGTGATAGTTTTTATGATTCTGCTTACATATATTTTAAAAAATTATTCCTTAAGCTGGGTGTGGTGGCACATGCTTGTAATCACAGTACTTGGGAGGCTGAGACCAGAGGATCTGGGTTTGTGGCCAGCCTCAGCTACTTCGTGAGGCCCTCCACAACTTAGACCCTGTTTCAAAATAAAGACTAAAAAATAGGTTTGGGTGGAGCTTGGAGGTAGAATGCCCCTGGGTTCAATCCCCGGTACTGCAAAAAAAAAAAATTATTCCTTAGAATTTAACATTTTTCAGTATTACTGTAATTTGTTTTAACTTCTTTCAATTCTTTTCATTAATATATAGAAATACGATTGACTTTTTACACTGCTCCAGTTACTGTGTTACTCTGTATAGCAACTTGCTGTTAAGGCTTAGTGGTTTAACACAATAAAAACATTTATTTGGCTCATCCATACTTTGGGTAGGGCTCCACAGAGATAATGTGTCTCTGTACCGTCCGCACCATCTTGAGAAGCTCAAAGCCTAGAGGCCGGTTCTGAGGACTTTCTCACATATCTGTTGCTTGATGCTGTCTGGTGGTTGAAACCTTACAGGGTCTGTAGGTGAAGCTTCTGTAGTTGGTGTCTCCATGTCTCCTGGGCTTTCTCACAATGTTGTGGTTGGGTTCTAAAGACATATATGAGCCAGACATGGTGGCACACACCTTGTAATCCCAGTACTTGGAGGCTGAGACAGGAGGATCACAGGTTCAGGGATAACCTCAGCAATGTAGCAAGACTCAGACCCAGTTTCAAAACAGAAAATAAAATGAAATAAAAAGGGCTTGAGGTATAGCTCAGAGGTATAACACCCCGGGTTCAATACCTAAACACATACACACACACACACACACACACACACACACACACACAAACACACACACAAGCCAGTCACAGGCAATATCATCTTTTATGAAATAGTCTCAGAGATCACATTGTCTCTTTTTGGATTCATTCCATTTATTGAAGCAGTTATACAGTTTTGCCCAATATCCAGGAGTATTGTGGGAATAGATTTCACTTCTTAATAGAAGCTGGTAATGTTATGAAAGTACATGTGGCACTGTAAATATTGCTGTAGCCCTTTTTGGTAAGTGCAGCCTGCTATATGACCTTCTGTCCTGTAGCTTTTCTAAATTTACTTATTCTGGTACCTTTTTTATGGATTCTCTACAATTTTCAATGACAATGATCATGTCCAATTGAATAATTTTCTTTCTTCCTAATCTGTGAGGGTTTTTTCCCTTGCTTTATTGGAATGGGTAGGATCTTCAGTATAATGTTAAACAGAAGTATCGAAGAGTGGACATCCTAGGTCTGAGATCTTTGGGGGAAATTGAGAAAACTAACTTTTATCATTGTGGTAAATATAAGTAACAAAATTTGCCATTTTAATAGTTGTTAGGTGTATAGTTCATTGTCATTAAGAACATGCTTATTGTTGTGTAGCTAATCACCACCATCTGTCCCCAGAACATTTTCATCTTCCCAAACTCAAACTCTGGAGTCATTAAACAATAAATCCCTACTTCCCCTGCTCCCCAGCCCCTGGCAACTATCATTCTACTTTCTGATTGTGTGAATTTGACTACTCTAGTCATATAAGTGGAATCATATGATATTTGTCCTTTTGTGTTTGGTTTATTTCACTTAGCATAAAATCTTCAAGGTTCATCCATGTTGTAGTATGTCAGAATTCCATTCCTTTTTAAGGCTGAATAATATTCCATTGTATCTATATACCACATTTTGCTTATCTGTTCATCCACTAATGGACACTTGAATTTTTTCCATTGTTTGGCTATTGTAAATAATGCTGTTAATGAACAGGGGTGTACACATACTTGAGTTCTTATTTTCAAATGGATTTGTTGATCAAATAATAATTCTGTGTTTAATTATTTGGGAAACCACCAACTGTTTTGTACCATTTTACGTTTCTGTCATCATAAAAAGATGCCAGTTTTTCCACATCCTTTCTTTTTTGGTGTGGCACTAGGGATTGAACCCAGAGGCATTATACCACTGAGCTATACCCCCAGTCCTATTTTTTATTCTTTATTTTGAAACAGGGTCTCACTAAGTTGCAGAGGGCCTCACTAAGTAGCTGAGGCTGGCTGCGAACCTGTGATCCTCCTGTCTCAGCCTCCCAAGTACAGGGATTACAAGCGTGTGCCACCACACCTGGCTTCTCCACATCCTTTCTAACACCCCTCCTTCCTTCCTTCCTCCCTTCCTTCCTTCCTTCCTTCCTTCCTTCCTTCCTGTTTGAGTACTTGAGCATTATATTTATATTATATTTATATTATCTTGTTTAATCCTCAAGACAACCCTAATATGTACATGAATAGTTTCATTCCAAGCATGTGTTTCTGTAAGTGCAAGTGGTACAAATAGCTATGGTCCATTAGCTCTCATTAGTGTATAAGCTTCCTGAGGGCGGGCACTTTGTTTTGTCCTCTATTGTGTACCTAACGCCCAAAGTTGGTATTGAATGAATAAGGAAGAGAGGTTTCATTGGCCTTTCTTCACGGAGAACTTCTCTTTATGGAGGAGTTCATCTCTCAGCCCGGCTTTAGGTGATGAATAGGATGTCAGCAGACTGGTGGCAGACGATGGAGTTTCACACAGCTGGACTCTGATGATTAAGGGAGTGAAAGTGATATATAGAAGAAACCACTGGCTCCTTCACGCAGTCTTGATTCAAGGCATGAGAGTCCTTGCTAAGTATGCTAGCAATACAGTTTTTAAATGAAGTTGAAAAAAATTATTTGGCCTTGAGGAAAGAATTCTAAAATGTCACTCAAGTAGCTTTAAAAAACATGAAAAATGAATATTTGGCCAGCATGGTGGTGTACGCCTGCAATCCCAGTACTTGGGAGGCTAAGACAGGAGGATTGCAGGTTCAAGACCAGCCTCAGCAACTTAGTGAGACCCTGTTTCAAAATAAAATAGGGCTGGTGGTATAGGTCAGAGCTAGAATGCCCCTGGTTCAATTCCCAGTACCCCCCCCAAAAAAAAGTAAAAGAAGATTTGACTAATATCTTAGTTTTTTTTTTTTTTTTTTTT
>PVJS01051467.1:0-13968 GCA_004027185.1 Glis glis
AGGGAGAGAGAGAGAGAGAGAGAGAGAGAGCTGAGGCTGGCCGCGAACCCGGATCCTCCGGTCTCTGCCTCCCAAAGTACTGGGATTACAAGCATGCGCCACAACACCCGGCTCAAATATAGTTTTTAATTGCTTATTATCATTGTTATCAAAACATCATTGTTGGTAGACATAGAGATATTCAATTAAGTGTACCAGAATGCTATTGACTCCATGCATATATATTTTTGATTTCTCAAAATAAAAAGCAAGACTATCATTGGTATCTGATCATTTAATGAATATCAAAACCAAAGATAATCATAGTACCAAACAAAAAAAGATACAACAAAAGAAGCCTTTAAGAACATATATGAAAATCTCAATCTGATTGTAAACTAATTGCAAAAAAAGTGACCAAAAACCTGGTTTTTTTGTGTGTCAGAAAAACACCCAAGACTTAAGAAGTATTGTAAAACTGGGTATGGTGGCACATACTGTAATCCCAGGACTTGGGAAACAGACAGGAAGATTCCAGATTCAAGGCCAGCCTTGGCAATTTAGCAAGACCCTTAGTAATTTAGCAAGACCCTATTTCAAAATAAAAATGAAAAGGGCAGGGGGTGTAGCTCAGAGGTAGAATGCCCCTGGGTTCAACCCCCAGTACAGCCAATAAAAAAAGAAAGAAGAGCGCCGGGCATGGTGGCACACGCTTGTAATCCCAGTACTTTGGGAGGCGGAGACCGGAGGATCTGGGTTCGCGGCCAGCCTTAGCTCTCTCGCTCTCTTTCTCCCTGTCTGTCTGTCTGTCTCCCTCTCTCTCTCTCTCTATCTCTCCTTAGTGAGGCCCTCCGCAACTTCGTGAGACCCGGTTTCAAAATAAAGTATAAAAAATAGGGCCGGGGGCGTAGCGCGGAAGTAGAACGCCCCTGCGTTCAATCCCTGGTACCGCAAAAAAAAAAAAAAAGAAAGAAGAAACTCGGTATGCATAATGTTCCTAATAGTTAGCAAATCAAAGTTAAAAGTCAAGCAAAAATGGTATAGGATTATTTCTATAAAAACAAAACAAAATAAAAAAGATGAAGAGATATAAGCCCTATGAAAGCAAGAGGAATTTTCAGTTTATGTATTTGGATATTACCTGTGCTAGTACATAGTAGGCATTTTATAAATAATTGTGGAATGAATGAGTATCTGATAAGAAGATGTCATGTGAAAAATGAAAGAATAAAGAGGAAGCAAACACAATACAAGATGCTATCTGCAGAAAGAAAGGTGTCTAGAAGAATATTTTTTAAATTAGCATATATATGCATATATGAAATATAACCCTGAATTTGTTAGCAGGCTTTAGTTACCTGTGGAAAGTGGGACTAGGGATCAGAGAAAAGTCAAATGGGTTTCTTTCTTTTCATTAAACCTTTCTGTGGAGTTTGATATTTTTTTCCATGAGAGTATAATATCGTTTTAATTAATTAAAACTAATTAATTAATTAATTTGCGGAACTGGGGTTGGAACCCAGGGGCATTCTACCTCTGAGCAACACCCCCAGCCCTATTTTTTATTCTTTATTTTGAAACAGGGTCTCACTAAGTTGCGGAGGGCCTCAGTAAGTAGCTGAGGCTGGCTGTGAACCTATGATCCTCCTGTCTCAGCCTCCCAAGTACTGGGATTACAAGCATGCACCACCATGCCTGTCTATATCTTTATAATTTAACAAGTTACTTTTTTATGTTATGAACAAAAACATCAGGAAAGAGAGCTGAAAGACAAATCACAAAGATAGAAAGATGAAGCTAAACATTCATATTATTGAAAAATGGAAACGGAGAAGACAAGTCAAGTCAGGATAAATTAAATAAGATCTGTAAGCTTTACCACTCAAAAGATAGCAATCCACATTCTACCACGCTCTGGTGAAGAGTTATTCTTGACATTATTTAGGAAGTCTGATGGGTGTTGTTCACAGCATCAAGTGCAGGAAGTGCCTGAGCAAGTTTAACATAGAGCCCAAGAACACAGGACCTACGTGGCTCCTAATAGTAAACTGTGAGAGTCAAGAGGCCAGAGAGGAAATGAAAGAGGGCGATCACTGGCGCATATATTTTAGGTAAAAGAAAACAGGGACAGAGCATACAAGGAGACATTTCTTTGAGTGACCAACAAGAAAGAGTGATGCTTCAGACTGGAACATTGTGAAAAGCCACAAGGGTCACACAGAATCAAACTGGGAAACAGAACTAGCAGGAGATAAGAGGGAACCGAGTTTCCCTAGAGGAGAAACTGCCACACTTGAAAACTGCTCTAAAATGCTGTTAAATGCCTCTAGTGCCACCTTGCTAAGGATCACAAAACGTCTAATTTTCATTTATTTTTTTTCAGGATGTCTGTACAGAGGATCTCATATATATATTATTGGTGATTGTAATCTAAGTCTCATTTAAAATTTTCACCAGCATCTTCCTTTGACAGTCTGGTCTTTCTCATCTCAATTCCCTCCACCCCATCTTTGCTAACTTTTTAGCCCCCCAGAAGAATTTTTCATAAAATTATAATGAAAAGGACTTAGGATTGGAGAATTTTTTTCTTTTATAAGCTGGTTTGTTTTAAAACCAGGCTGATTTGTTTTAAAACCAGAGCAAAAAATGCTAATGTGGGAATGCACAATCATTTTGGTTTTATTGTGGGTGGGAGAATGTTTTGTTTTGTTATGAAAGATTAAGATGTTAGTGGGAAGAAGTGCATGATCTAGGAATATCAATAGAATGCCAACAATATAACCAGATTACAAAACCAGAACTAAACTAAATATTCATGGGTTGCTGTCCTACTACTAAAGAAGCTGCTAAAATTGGTGCTGAGTGATAGAGGAACCCAGGTATTACTGACTGACCTTCAGGGTTCCCAAAAATAGAACTTGTACCCACCAACACAGCAAACAGCCCTAAACAATGTAGGTATTGATTAGGTGTATGTGTATGGCAACATATAAAAACAAAATTGTGCAGTTTCTAAACGATGCCCTATAGAAATTGAAGTGTGTCTTTAAATACAAAACAAAATAATAAACACTCAGTAACCACTTTAGTCCTGTGACCTCCAGGTCACACATCTCTTACTTTACTCTTTGCCAGGGACTTCTTTGGTGAGAAGCTGATAAGCCTTTAGAGGCGATCCTTTTCTAGAGATCATCCAAGAAACCATTCTTTTAATTTGTATGGGCATAAATCCATAGATTAAAGAGGATTAAGAAGCAATGCTAAAGAACAATAGACACAGGGAGGCAATTCGTCAGCATATGCTTTCTGAGCACCTACATGTCCCCAGCCCTGTAGCTGGTTGTAGCAGCCGTAACTCTGTGCAAGTTCAAATGGTGATTGTACTTAGGACTTGATAAGTGTTTGACGAATGAATGACCGGCAGATACCAGAGGGAAATTTCAAAAGTAGTTTAGATCTGGCACATGTTATAAGTTGCTGTAAGTACAAACTGACTAATTGGAAAAGGGATTTTTTTTTGTAATAAGTGGTTAGGTAACATGAAAAAAGTTGATATGCAGAGTTCAAGATGTTTTAAAGAAAATGAAAAAAAAAAAGCCAGCATTGAAGAATTTCCTGTTGCACATCAGTAGCCTGGCAACTGTATCCCAGAACCTTCAGTGACAGCCTTTTCCATCTCCAGCCCTGGATGCTGTCTTGAATGAATATTAATTCTTTGTCCCAAAGGAAAAGTCTTTAGCTATGCAGGGACAGGAGAAAGGTTTAGGCTGGGCATCTCAGTTTCATAACTGAGCAGTCAGAAAAGACCCTGGCTCCCATCCCCACTCCCTGTTCTCTGTTTTTTCATGCTGATCCCCTAGGAATTCAAAAATCTTTTGGGCGGGAAATTTACCAGCCGTGATTCCCTTTGCAGAGGGTGGTCATACTTTATTCAGGGTCCTCTGGCCCATCACCATGGCACACATGTGACCCCCATACACCCTCACCGCTCCTTTTTATTTGCAGTCTTCTCTCCTTCACTTCGGTTTGCTCTATGCTTACACATCCTTGTGACACACAGGGGACTCCGTTCCTCACTGCTGTCAGCTGGGGCTTTGCACAGACTTTCTTTGTTGTAAGTACTTTGTCAGCATAACCCCTGATTTAGTTTCTGCTGACTCTCTGCCTCGGGTGCACTTTCTCTGGCTACTGAATGCTCATGACTTGTCTTTGGCTGATCTTTCCATCTAGTTCCAAGCCCCTTGGGTACAGTCTCTTTGAGATCAAGAATTGCATCGAAAACCCTCAACTCAAACATGCTCATAATTCCAATTCAAATGGTTTATGTCAACAGAGTATCTCCATCATCCCTGAAAATATGTTAAAAAGTCATCTTGTGGAATGAGGGTAGAGGAAAAACATGACAGCCAGAACACATGGGTATGAGGCAAAAGATGAGAGTGACCAGTACAGGCCCAAGGCTCAAGTCAAGGTGATAAAATGAGGTGTCAGAGATGGAAGAGGAGGAAAGAACTAGTGATCAATAGTAGTATGTGGAATAAACAGAGATCTCAGCTTCCTTGTATCTCTGGATAGACCCTGGAATCACAGACAGGGTCTGATAATTCATTTCTTCAGAGAGAAGAATATTGAAAACAGCATTGTGAACCATCATTCCCTCCTAATCTTAGAAGTCTGCAACCTGTCATGCTTCAGTGACTTGGTCATACCTTCACCATTAAAGGTCAAATAGTCTATACTGTGTAGAGATGTAAATGTAAATGTGCCTTCATTTCAGCCAGCCTTCATTACCTGATGTTCTCAATTAAAAATAAAAGTATATCATATTCACGATCTTGTGTGTGTGTGTGTGTGTGTGTGTGTATTTGGGGGGGATACTGGAGATTGAACCCAGGGGCATTTTACCTCTGAGCTACACCCCCAGCCCTATTTTATTTTTGAAATAGGGTCTTACTAAGTTGATGAGGCTGGCCTCAAACCTACAATTCTTCTGTCTCAGCCTCCCAAGCTCACCATCTTTATTTTTATCTTTAACCCCACCATTGAATGATTTTTCATGTAAAGATCTTCAAAGATCTTAGAATCTGCTATAGATGAAAGGATACCAAAAGGAACCTATTAATTAAAATACCAGTGAATTCATTGTTTGTGCCAGTGAGTGGGATGGACAAAGCCTCTTGTTAATTGTCCCTTTATTATTTTCTAGGGGAGTTGACTTTAGAAGAATTTATCAATGGCATGAAAAAAGACCAGCGTCTCCTAGAGATTGTTTCCAAGAGCTTTGACTTTTCCAACATACTGAAAGTCATCTGTAATGGGAAGCAGCCAGACCCTGCCGACAGACTCCTCCAAGCATCCTGACATGTCTGGTCTGAGGAAGGTGAAAGTGAAGTAGCCAGGAGAATCCCTTTCCCAGCTTTTAGCAAGCACTAAACTTTCAGTAGAGGAGAAATGAAACCTTCCCCACACACATGCGTTGGCTTCAGGTCTTTGTTGTGAATTGACGCAGGCTTATGAATACAGCCTTTACTTTAACCCAGTAGAAACTTGGATAAAGATTCTAACCAGATGCACCTTTGCTTTCCTGTTTGTATGTGAGTGATCTCTCTGCAGATAAAAGCATGGTGGCGAAACTGAAGGACTGTCTCCTTGCTATCGGCTCTGAATAGAGATTGCACGCCTGCCCATCTCCTCACACACATAAATTAATCTGTATCTTGAAATAGAACTGGATCATCTGGGCAGCATCTCCACACTTGTGCATTCTTAGATTAAACATGCATTTGGCAAATGTGTTTGCTGTCTCTTGGCTCTCGATGCATCTGTATATTATAAATGACTGAGTTTTGGTCTATTTGAGAAATGTTTTTTCTGCCCTTATTTCTCATTCCTTACTCTGAATGCTGTCTTGAATTAATAATAATGTTTTGCTCCAAAGGAAAAGTCTTTAGCTATGCAGGAAAAGGAGAAAACTTCAGGCTGGACAGTGAGAATGTTTCCATGCTATTTGTTATAAATCTGGGTCCAGTTGTGCATGAAAATGTGATGTATCATCTGTAATTATTATGCCAGTTGGAGGTTTGATCAGAATAGCAGACAGCCAAGCTAGGCAACAACAAGCACTTGGCATTTTAAACGGTCCTGACATTATAGCTCTGACATTTCATTTTTTATATCCCTTCTAAAAAATGAAATGATGAATGGGATTTCTTGATGGGTTAGAACTTTTTAAGTTTGGGGTTCTCTATCATGGGCCCATTAGTATGTCTGTCAATGAATGGCTTTCTCATGCAAGAATAGTGGAGGTTTCCCAGACCAGATGTGAACCATCTTTATGTCAAATGGTTCATAATTTTGCTTTCATATTCAAATTTGTGTATAAAACTCACAACTGGGAAACTACAGACTCAGACTGTTCCTGCTTCCCACAGTTATCAATGTGGTTAAAGGTAGAGATAGAGGAGTAGATGAGGGGTAAATGGCAGTAGAAATGGATATCGAGAAGAAAGTATAGGTGAATGAATAGATGAAGGTGTAGTTGGAAGTAGAACTATCCTGTGATTTTTTTCCAAAAGATTTTGAGAAGATGCCAAAGATATGTACAATGTATGATAAAATATGTTGAAATAAAATGACCACTGATAAAATAAGAAAAATCATTACAGTCATGATGCTAAAAAGTTCTGCTCTCTTGTTAAAGGCGGGTCATCCATTGGACTCTGAGCTTCCAAGCAGTAGAAGTAAAAAGGGAAACACCATTGTAAGAGCTCAAATATCAGCAAGGTAAACAATCGCACAAAATTATTGTGTCATCAGATGATATAATGTCTTAAACTGTATAGTGTCCCATGTATTCTGAAGATTTACAAATACAAGGTATCAGGATAATGCTAAAGATGATTCCTTTTCTTTGTGGCTTAATCTTTCTCAGGGTATCTAAACCTCTTCAGGAAAAGGCAGCAGTTTCAAAGCAGTACCCCTGCCCACATTTACCCCATCTTGGCTTTTGCCTGCAGCAGTCCCTGCCAGTCCTTCCTTCCCTGTCCTGGCTATTTTTCCTGTTGAGGGAACCATCCTCACCCAGGCACCATACCAGGGACCCTGGTTTCCTTATCTCAGTAAACTCTGCCTTTGTGACCCCAATGTCCACCCTTTTACCCATCTTTCATGGACACTCAGGGCCCATATTTTCCTCTGCCCCCAGGATTCATTCACCTTCACACGCCCCACTCAGAGAAAAGAGGAGTAGATAATGGAAAAGCAGAGGAGGGAAGACAGGACACAGGCAGGAAGAACAGGTAGCAATTCAAAGAGAAAGGCTTGGACGCTGGGCAAACCTGGGATTGAACAGACTTCTAGCATGTACTGGGTGCCCATAGGGAGATGGCACAGCTCCTTGAACTCTGCTACCAGAAGTACAGTGAAGACGGCTGCAGCCTCACTGGGTTGTTTGGACTCAATGAGCCCACCTGGCTTATCCCAGAGGAAGTATGCAGGGTGAGTAGAAAAAGAGGAGGTGGACTCCTTGCCTTAAACAGGAGTGGCCCTTCAGTCGGGGTCCAATCAAGGAAACAGAAATCACACGAGATGTTTTTTTTTTTTTTTTGCGGTACCGGGGATTGAACCCAGGGGCGTTCTACCTCCGCGCTACACCCCCGGCCCTATTTTTTATACTTTATTTTGAAACCGGGTCTCACGAAGTTGTGGAGGGCCTCACTAAGTAGAGAGAGAGAGAGAGACAGGGAGAGAAAGAGAGAGAGAGAGAGCTGAGGCTGGCCGCGAACCCGGATCCTCCGGTCTCCGCCTCCCAAAGTACTGGGATTACAAGCGTGCGCCACCACGCCCGGCCACACGAGATGTTTTAACAGAGAGCGTTTAATGCAAGGATTCTTAAAAAAGACCTTGGAAGAATGAAAAGGCAGAGAGAGGACTCAAGTAGCACAGAACCAGGCAGGAAGCATCTCCCATCCTAGGCCTAGGCTGAGGTTGGGGTTTTAGAACACAGAGGCTTGAAAGAGGACCTGGGGCTTGGTTTTCTGTGGAAGGGAGACAGGGCGTCTCAGAGGAAGTGGGAAGAAATTGAACTCAGCTGTCCCTGCCAGGATGGGGCTGCTGCTGAGGAAGGAGGAGGAGCAGGAAGGAGCAAACTCTCCCTCCTCCTGCCCGGCAGCCTCTGTGCTCTGAGCCCAACAGGGAAACAGCCGCAAAAGAGAGATGCATCAGCAGGGCCCCAGGCCGGCACCACAGAGCAGTTCTAGGATGGGTTAGGAACGGAGACTTATTACGTAAGGACCAGCACAGGTGGGACAGGCAGGGTGCACCAAATAGACACCCTCACCACCAGCAGGTGCAAAGTCAGAGCTCTGGAGCTCGGCTTGATCTCAAGCCCGGGGCGCCTCCCACTTTATGCAGAGAACCTGTCCTTCTCATCTGTTTCCTTGTTCCTAGGTCCTCTATCTCAGCCATTATCCCTTCAGAATCATGCTGTGTTTGTGTAATTCATGCAGATTTCATTCCAGTTTTTCCCCCCTTGCTGTTCCTGGAATTTCTAAGCTCTTTCTACGCACAGCTCACTCCAGGTCTTCCTTCTCACTGATTCCCAGGGCTCTTGGAGGAGAGGTGAAGGTCTCACTTCCCTTCCACAGAGCAGCTTTGTCCCATGTGTGTGGGGAGCAGGTGGGCCCACAAAGCACACCGTGGCCGGCTTCCTAGGAGACTGCAACAGTGGGGAGGGAGAATGGGAAGTCCTGGTTGTGTTTCGGAAGAAAGCAAATAGCAAAATAACATCTACTTCACAGATTTTTTTTCCCTGAGGGTGTTTCTAAGAAGTCTAAAATTCAAGAGAGAAAAACAGAAAAAAGAAAAACAAAAAATATAGGTTAGTTCATGATTACCTGAAATGGCAGGGGTTGGGGGAGACTGGGAAAAACAAAAGTTATGTTATAGCTGTGTTCCCTCAAGTGTCACCCACCCCTCGTTTGTTTGGTGTGTGTGTGTGTGTGTGTGTGTGTGTGTGTGTGTGTGTGTGTGTTAGTTGCTGGGATTGAACCCAAGAACATTTCACCTCTGAGCTATATCCCCAGCCTATTTTATTTTGAAACAGGGTCTTGCTGAGTTGCTGAGGCGGGCCTCAAATCTGCCATCCTTCTCTCTCAGCCTCTGAAGTACTAGGATTACAGGCATGCGCCACCATGCCCAGCTCTAGTGTCCCTCTCATAAGGCATATCTCCCAAAGCCACACTCTTCTGTTCTGCGCTTGCCTCTGTAACTCAGCATCATGATACTGAATCCAAGGAAACAGTCTTAATCTACATGTGAAGTCATGCTACGTTAATGAGCCAGATATTAAAAACAAATTTCTTTTTTCACTGTTTTTATATTTTTATTGGTGCATTATTATTATTCACAATAGTGGGGTTCATTGTTACATATTTATACATACACATAACATAATTTGGTCAATTTCATTTCCCGAACCTCTCCCTTCTTTATCCTTCAGATTATAAACTTTAAGCAGAGACTACTGCCCAATGACTAACAATTTTTTTTCAGTTTTATTGTATTTAATTAAAACTCTATGAGTTTTCTGCCTAGTGGTTATCCAGTAACATTTTCAAGTAGTAAGGGATTCCATGACAGGACAGCCTGTTGCATGGAGAACCTCAACAACCTTAAATTCTGAGCCTCCACTCACCAAAGACCAGTGGCCCAGCCAGAATCACATCACTATTGAATGAGGACCTGTTCCTCCAATACATTTTCCTTTCTTTTTTTCTATCATTCTTTGGTGCTTTGAAAATAAGAATTTTTTAAAGCCATAGAAAGATGAAGGGGAATATACTAAAGGATCCAATAATTTTTGCCTTATAAAAATGACTCCCTTGGGGGAAAACGTCTAAAACCATGTTACTAGAGTCTCTCTGTAGAGTTGAAGATGCACCAGGAAGGACGTGGCCTGATTCCTTGGCCCAAATTATTTAAAAAGAAAGGAAGAGTGAGGGGGGAAGTGAGAGGCGGCAGGTCCGGGATGAGGACAAGCAGCACCTGACTTCTCTTCCTTCCCCGAAGCCAGTGGCTGGTGACAGCTGCTCCTTAACTAAGCCTTCGTTCTTTCTGGCACCCACAAAGAACATTCACCTAGAGAGGTGTCGGTTGAAAGCAGAAGAGTGGATCGAGAACGGTTCAGGTGGGGTAAGCGTTTCCTTCATTTTTCTTTCCAAATGCATTGGCATAAAAGTAACTGGCGAAATAAGTGAGAAAATATGCTTTGCTTAAAATTGCATTTGTGGCTGAGAGGCAAATGGAAAGATTTAAAAGAAGGGTTGGTGCATTAAAGAAACGATATGAGTGCTAGAGAGAGGCTGCTCACTCTACTTCCCTCTCCCCCACTGAGAATAGCCTTTAATACAGGAAAGTACTGACATTTAAAGACCAGGCTAGGGTCTTGTGCTTGCTGGAGAAATCTAAATCATTAAAACTGAGTGGACAGGGAGTAGTTTTTTCAATCCTCAGAGTTTGTTTCTGGGGACAGCTGCAGGTAGGCAGAACTGGATATTCTAATCAAACCTGGGGAATACCAAGTTTTAGCAGTGCAATCACAGAGAACATTGAGTAGTGTTGGGGGAGGCAGAATTGCTTGGTGGGTCGAGCACCAGACTGAGCACCAGGCTGGGTTCTTGTGACCTCCAACCCCTGAGCTTTGGTCTCAGCTCTAAAGTGAAAGGATCAGTCTCCAAGGTCCCTGCCCCCTCTACTATTCTATGATTCCATGAGATCCCTATAATATAGGGAATGATGCCTTAAGACTTCAAAAACATTTCTCCCTTAGAAAAGAAAATTAAGAAAAATTGTTCATAGTTGACTCAAATTGCAAGCCCAGACATTTTTAGACTCTTCTGGCCAATGAATTTCAGTTTTCTATGCCTGGGCTGTATGTCTCAAGTTACTAGATTTTATTCCTACACTAACTCCAAGTTGTTCTCCATCATATATTGAATATGAGGTGAGTAATAGGGTGTCTACATAGAAGTCATCTAGAAATCTTTTAAAAATATATATCCCTGATATTTGTGGCTATTCTAATGCATGGCCAGGTGTAGGAATCACAACTGTGCAGATCTCCTCTATCAGAGCCCATCCCCACGGTTGCCAGGGAAGTGGCCAGACTCCATCCACACTCCATCTCCTAGCATCGACCTTTGAAGTACCTGGGGCCACGGAGTCACGGATATTTCTTTCACAAGATATGATTAAAAGGGCCGGGGGTAGCCGGGCGTGGTAGCACACGCTTGTAATACCAGTACTTTGGGAGGCGGAGACTGGAGGATCCAGGTTCGCGCACTCTCTCTCTCTCCCTGTCTCTCTCTCTCTCTCTCTCTACTTAGTGAGGCCCTCCACAACTTTGTGAGACCCAGTTTCAAAATAAAGTATAAAAAATAGGGCCGGGGGTGTAGCGCAGAGGTAGAACGCCCCTGCGTTCAATCCCCGGTACCGCAAAAAAAGGTATGATATCATACCTTTAGTAAGTGACAGAAGTATGCACACCTGTGATTTTTTGATCATCTTTAGAAGACAGGAAATTATTAAAATTAGAGCAGAAATCAATGAAGTGGAGAATAAAAAAAACAATACAAAAAATCAACAAAACCAAAAGCTGGTTTCTTGAAAAAATACACAAGATAGATAAACCACTAGCCAACCTAAACAAAAGAAAAAGAGAATCAACCCAAATTACCAAAATAAGAGATGAAAAAGGCGATATCACGGCCGACAGTGCGGAAATATAGAGGATTATCAGAAACTACTTTGAAAAGATATACTCAAACTGAATGGAAAACCTTGAAGAAATTGACAAATTTTTAGACACATACCACCCTCCAAAATTGAATCAAGAAGATATAGAAAAATTAAACCAACCAATAACAATCAAAGAGATTGAAGCAGCAATAAAGAGCTTACCATCAAAGAAAAGCCCAGGTCCAGATGGTCTCCCAGGTGACTTCTATAAAACCTTTATAGAAAAGCTAATTCCAATATTTCTCAATTTATTCCATGAAATAGAAAGAAACGGGACTCTCCCAAATACATTCTATGAAGCCAATATCACATTAATACCAAAACCAAATAGAGACAGCTCAAGGAAAGAAAACTACAGGCCCATATCATTGATGAACTTAGACGCAAAACTTCTAAACAAAATACTAGCAACACGCATTCAAAACCACATCAAGAAAATTATACACCATGACCAAGTTGGGTTTATCCCAGGGATGCAAGGCTGGTTCAACATACGTAAAACAATCCATGTAATCCACCACATAAACAGAACTAAAGACAAAAATCACATGATCATTTCAATAGATGCGGAAAAAGCATTTGACAAAACCCAGCACCCATTCATGCTAAAAACACTGCAGAGAATCGGAATAGAAGGAACATACCTCAACATCATAAAGGCAATATACAATAGGCCCACAGCAAACATCATACTGAATGGGGAAAAACTTCGAGAATTCCTCTTAAAAACTGGAACAAGACAAGGATGTCTGCTGTCACCACTCCTTTTCAACATATTACTAGAGACTCTAGCCAGAGCAATAAGGCAAGAGAAGGAAATAAAAAGTACAAATAGGAAAAGAGGAACTAAAACTATCTCTATTTGCAGATGACATGATAGTATACTTAGAGGATCCAGCAAACTCAACCAAGAGGCTTATAGAAATGATCAATAAATTCAGCAAAGTGTCTGGATACAAAATCAATCTTAAAAAATCAGAAGCTTTTCTGTACACCAACCACGAATCCACGGAAAAAGAAATCCAGAAGACATTTCCACTCACGATATCCCCCAAAACAATAAAATACTTGGGAATAAACCTAACCAAGGAGGTAAAAGACCTCTATAAGGAAAACTATAAAGCATTAAAAAAAGAAATTGAAGAAGACCTTAGAAGATGGAAAGATCTCCCACGCTCTTGGGTAGGCAGAATAAATATCATCAAAGTGGCCATTCTTCCAAAAGTGATCTACAGAGTCAATGCAATACCCATTAAACTACCAAAGTCATTCTTCACTGACATAGAAAAATCTGTCCTTAAATTCATTTGGAACAACAAAAAACCCAGAATAGCCAAATTAGTTCTCAGCAACAAGAACCATGCAGGAGGCATCACAATATCTGACTTCAAACTATACTACAAAGCCATAGTAATAAAAACATCATGGTACTGGCACAAAAGCAGAAACATAGACCAATGGAGCAGAATAGAAGATGCTGAAACAAAGCCACATACCTACAACCAATTAATTTTTGACAAAGGGGCTAAAAACATCCACTGGAAAAAAGATAGCCTCTTCAACAAATGGTGCTGGCAAAACTGGCTAACCATATGCAGAAAAATGGAAATAAACCCCACCTTCTCACCTTGCACAAGAACCAACTCAAGATGGATCAAAGACCTAGAAATCAGACCATAGACCTTGCAGCTACTTGAAGAGGGCATAGGTCCAACACTTCAACACATAGGCACAGGTAAAGACTTCCTTAACAAGACCCCAAAGGCACAGGAAATTGAAATGAGGATTGTGCAGCAAAGGAAACTATCAAGATCCTCAACAGAGAGCCAACAGAATGGGAGAAGATTTTTGCCAGCCACCCCTCTGATAGAGGACTAATATCTAGAATATACAGAGAACTTAAAAAAATCACCACTAAACAAACAAATAACCCAATCAAAAGATGGGCAAGTGAACTAAATAGACACTTCACAGAAGAAGAAATACAAATGGCTCATAAATGTATGAAAAAATGTTCAACATCATTAGCAGTCAGAGAGATGCAAATCAAAACTACCCTGAGATATCACCTAACCCCAATAAGAATGGCAAACATTAAAAACACAAACAACAACAAATGCTGGCGAGGATGTGGAGAAGCAGGAACTCTAATACACTGCTGGTGGGAGTGCAAATTAGTGCAACCACTTTGGA
>PVJS01051468.1:0-13968 GCA_004027185.1 Glis glis
GATCCTCCGGTCTCCGCCTCCCAAAGTACTGGGATTACAAGCGTGCGCCACACGCCCGGCCTGTGACAGGTGTTCTATGTCTATCCTAGCTTTATCCCCAAATTATAGGGTTAGAACAATGGAATTATTTGAAAGAGAAACACCCTAATCATCACACTGCCTTATTTAATCTGATATATACTCTGATCAAAATAAAATATTTTTTCTTTTTATTCTAATTTTTCTATTGATTCATTATATTTATATAACAGAATTTAACTGCTGAATATAATTCCTAAGAAAGATGATAGAGGTTAATATGGTAACTCTACACTTACATCGAATTGCCAAAAAATTAAAACTCTAACAATAACAAGTATAGGTGATGATGTGTAGCACTGACAATCTCATGCACTCCTTGTGGGAGTATAAATCAATACAATTGCTCTGACACTATCTAGCTACATTAAATATAGGCATATCTCATGATCCAGCAATTCTACTCCTAACTATATAGTGTCTGGCACAGGAGCACCAGGAAACATGTCTAAGAATGTTCATAGCAACATTATTTTCAAAATGTAGCATATAATAGAATATCATAAAACAATCAAAATAAATGCATCTCCCCTATATGCAAATACATAAGGTCAAGTGATAGAAGCCAGATACAAAAGAATACATACAGTATGATTCCATTTAGATAAAATTCAAAATTAGGCATAACTATAGTGTTCCAAGATACGTAATTGGATGGTAAATATATAAGAAAAGCAAAGAGGGTGATAACGATAACAGGAAAGTGGTAACCTTTGAGGGAAGAAAAAGGATTGGGATTAGGAAGGGACACATGGAACCATTGGGGATTCTGGTAATTGGTTTCTTTATCTGGTTCATGGCCACATAGATGACACTTCACTTATTAAATACATCTTAAGATTTATCACTTTTCTACATATGTGTTTTATTTCACAATTCTTTAAACTGTTAAAAAATAAGGAGAAAATGTTGGATAGGTTTTTCCTGGGGAGCTGACGACATGTTTCTGGATCATGACTTGCCATTCCTTGTGGTGGGGCTTCCCCTGAGACCCAGAACTCCTGGTAATTCAGACTCATTGCGTGGACCACTCGATGTCAGGAAATAAGTAATTCATGGTCCTGAGATACTTCACGTTTCACATAAGCTGAGCTAGCTCAGCATTCCCTATTTTTAAAATTTGGATTTAGTTCTCCTCCTGGGATAGATTATGAGTCTGTAACTGATCTTTTTACTATACTTTTAAAATAAGTTCAGTCTGTTTTCAAGTGTATTTTTGATTGAGTGAAATAGAGAATGCTATCGATTAGATATTCTGAATATCATCTGCTATCATTTAGTAATGTGATATGCCTTGTGTATCCACTTTGGGGGCTTTCTTTATTTCCGTATCACCATTATTGCAAAATCAATCAAATGTGAGCAAAAACAAAGGCAACTTAAATGACCCGAAATGGAGATTTGAGCTGCCAAAACAAGCAGTAAAACAGTTTTTACTAGCTCTATTGATTCTCAGAAAGATAACAGTTATGAACTTCAAGTAAGTCTCTAAAATATCTGGGAATGTGGTTATTGGAATGCAGATTGTACAGAATTCTATGTCCTCTGATTATTCACAGATGCAAATTATCATACAATTGAAAGCATACTAAGATACTGCAAAGATGTTATGACATTAGCAATATGCTGCCTTTGTAATTTTAGGGTCAGTCTGCTCATTCTTTCCAAAAGAAGATCCTCACAGTTTGTGTTCTTTCACAGAAGGGAAATGACGAGGTGAGAATTATTCAAATACATCAATCTATTAATCACACTTCCTACCAGAGAATGGGGTTTTTGTAAGGAAACAGATGAAAAGTATTCATTTTTTACTTTATATATTTTGGGGTTGTTTGATTTTGATCAATTAAGTATTTCATAATTGTATTGCACTTCATATTTAAATTTTATATTAAACTTGAGATAAAAATGAAATTCATCAATTTAGTGTGATATGACCACTTCATCCCCTTAGCATGCCTAGCTCCATTTTACTCTTTACATGTCATATTAAAGTCAGTCTCTCTCTCTCTCTGTCTCTCTGTTTCTCTGTCTCTGTCTCTGTCTCTGTCTCTCTCTCTCTCTCTCTCTCTCTCTCTCTCATAGTCTATTCTCCCACTTAGAAGCATTTTCTACAATTAATAATCACATGTTTATTTGATTATTTATTGTGTTGTCTGTCTGCCCCCATTAGACTGTAGTCCTCATCAGAGCAGACGCAATGTCTATTTTATTCACCACTTAACAGCCCATGTCTAGCCTAATGCCAGGCATGTAGTAGTCACTCAAATATTTAGTGAAAGAATGAATAAAATATTGAACTAATTAAAATTATCAGATTGAAACTACCAGATGAAAACGATGATGCTGTAATTCCAGATATGAATGCACCCTTGTATTATTTTGCAAGATATTTGTGTATAATACTAAAAAGAGCTCAACACTGGGACTTCAGCCTTGTAGACTCCACCTGGCTGTCAAACAAACCCACTGAGTTAAAGCAGGTTTCACTTTGGATCAAAAATGCCTTGCTCCTCTCCAAACTCCATCTTCTCACACACTTCCATTCACCCGCTTCTCCCTCCTCCAAAAGGCAATGTAATGAAGATAAATAGGCATGTTACAGACAGGTAATCTCATGATAACAGATGCCTGTTATTTACACCAGCAAAGCCATTTCCACAATGTTGGGACTTGCCTGCGCCCACCAGGGTTGGGTCCCACCAATCAGTGATCTGCAAAGGTGTAGGGTTCATTAGGGCTCTGAGAACAGCTGTCCGTGTCTGCTGAGGATCAGGTTACAGGATCTCATTAACTCACTCTCCTTGCCTGCTCCAAGCCTTTTGTTAGGACCAAGACCTATTATTTCAACCTGTCTGGTATCAAGAGGGCCAAGGGCTGAGGGTTTTATTTTACTTGTTTCTGTTTAGTATCATTTTAAAGTGTAGGCTAAGGGAAAGCAATAACAATAAGTTTTATTGCAAATATTGCTGTAAAATACAGAATTTTTTCATGCCTCCGAGTAGCTAGTTCTTGTTTGAAACTTCCTAATTATGAACAGTGACATAGTTTGAATTTTGGTTGATTTATAATAAGCTGTTAAATATGAAGAAATTAATAAAACTCCTAGGAAGTTTTTATTGTTTTATGTTGCTTTTTGTTTATTTTAAAGTTTGATTTGATAACTTAGGTCAAACTTACACACACACACACACACACACACACACAAAGAAAAATGGCCCGAGCATTATTAAAGCCATGTATGTCTAGGGCTGGGGGTGTAGTTCCATGGTAGAGTGCTGGCCTAGCATGTTCAAAGCCCTGGGTTCGATCCCAGCATCCTAAAAAAGGCAGGGCATGTGTGTCTACTTGGAGTTCACTCAGCCCAGCAGACTTGGCTCAGCATTTTAATTCTGAATATAAATTGTAAGGGTACACTGGTCCTCTGCAAAGGTCTCCTGTGAACAAGTGAAGAATTGTTAGAGAATGTTCCAGAACAAGGGGAAAATACATGTCAAGGCCTTAAGGAAGAAACATGGAGTGATCTAGAAATTAAAAGAATACAATGTGATGAAGAATAAAGTACAAAGGAAAGAACAGAACCAGGTGTGGTGGCACACGCTTGTAATCCCAGTACTTTGGGAGGCGGAGACCGGAGGATCCGGGTTCGCGGCCAGCCTCAGCTCTCTTGCTCTTTCCCTCTCTCTCTCTCTCTCTCTCTCTCTCTCTCTCTCTCTTCCTCCCTCCTTAGCGAGGCCCTTCGCAACTTCGTGAGACCCGGTTTCAAAATAAAGTATAAAAAAATAGGGCCGGGGGCGTAGCGCGGAGGTAGAACGCCCCTGGGTTCAATCCCCGGTACCGCAAAAAAATAAATAAATAAATAAAAGGAAAGAACAGAACTAGAAAAGGACAAGACAGGTAGGAGCCAGGCCAGGTGTAGCTTTATAGAGGGTGTCCAAGGTATTGCTCTTTAACCCCAAAGCAAAACAAAGACCTTTGAATGGCTTTAACTATGCATGGAGGTAGGGATGTGGTCAGATTTATTTTTTGAAAAGGCTGGGTGTATAAAAGTGAGGATTAGTGAAAGTGAGGTTACGATGCTATTGCAGTGATCCATGGCAAGACATCACGGTAGCTTGGATGAAGATGTTGGCTATGTAGATAAAGGAGAAGAGAAATGAAAGGTTGAAGGACACACTTAAATCATAAAAATCTATTAATGAATTGGGAATGTAGTGTAAGGAAGGAGGAAAGGTCAAGAATGACCTCCAGGGGCTGGGAATGTAGATCAGTAATAGAGAGCTTGCCTGGCATGCATGCGGCTCTGGGTTCGATTCCCAGAACCACTAGATAGATGATAGATAGATAGATGATGATGATGATGATAGATAGATAGATAAATAGATAGATAGATGATAGATAGATAGATAGGTAGATAAAAAATAAATAGAATGCTATATAGCTTTTTGGCAACTGAATGAATCGTAATACCATTTACTGAGAGATCACACTAACGAAAACTTCATGTAAAGGGAAAAGATAATGAATTCAAGCTTACATTGTAAAACAATATGTTTTGTGTGTGTGTGTGTGTGTGTGTGTGTGTGTGTGTGTTTTAACTTTTGATTTAGTAACAAGTCAAACAAGGAAGGAAGGAAGGAGGCCTGAGCATTATTAAAGGCATGGATGTCTTCTTGGGGTACACTGGGTATGCAAGCTTAGCCCAGAGAGTGGGCATTCACAGTACAAATTGCATACAGAGGGAAATACACCAAGTGATGTGTGTGTGCGTGTATGTTTGGATCACTTTGAATCTCACCATGATGTATAATTACATGGCACCAATAAAAGTATTTTTAAAAAACATATAAATGGCAAGGGCATACTGGTCTTCTACAAGAACCTGCTGTGAAGCAACGTATCGAGTTTGAGGTCCTTACATCCAAGAGAAGATGTTGCCAAAGCAGTTAGATATGAGATCAGCATTGATAACCAGGCCATGGGCATGGAGGAGATGGCCTGGCACGAGTATAAAGCAAGGAAAGAGGGCCTCGAAGTTAGCTCTAACCAACTCTCACATTTAATAGTGGGAAGATGAGAACTGGCAAAGAGATTGAATAAGAGCATCCAGAGAAGTAGGAGGAAAACATGAAGAATGGAGACTGCAGGGCCAAAGGAAGCCAAGGGAAAGAGACTATTTCAAGATAAAGGGATCAGTGGTGGAGGGGTGGGAGTTAATGCTTTGAGCATCGAACAAGACTAGAACTGGAAATTGTCTGCTGGATTTAGAAACATGGTGGTCACAGGTAACTAGCAAGAGCTATTTTGTTAGAGTGAAGAGACAATGAAATCCAAAACGAAATGAGTCTCAAGAAGAGTTAGTGGAATATGAGGAAACAAAGTGAACATAGTTTTGACAAAATTTTTTTGTGAAGTTATTGGGAAGACTGATAGATAAAAGAGAAACAACATTAAATGGTTCTTTTCTTGTTACTGAACAGGAGAGCAGGGGATGTTTAAATACAGAAGGGAATGATGCGGTTGAGAGGGGTGGGCTGAATAAACAGAAGAGATTTCATTGGCTAGATTGTCTAAGACTGCACGCTGCTGCTAGCATCATCCTGTGTTAATTGCAATCTCACGCCCCTTCTTCCCTCATCCTCACACCCCACAAATATAACCTTCCTCTTGGTAATCACCAGGCACCACAAAAATGGGTCACTTTTTTGCCAAGCATGTCTCCATCCGCCTCTACTTTGGCCTTGCCTCTTGCTGATCCTTCAAACTTCAATAGTCTCTTGCTCTCTGATATCAGTCAAGTACAGCCTTCCAAATTTGCTTCCCCTTTGCTCCAAGGCCACAGCCATAACCAGTGCCTAGCCATGCATCTGAGGGGCCTTACCCTAGATCAGAGCTCTGGGCTCTTCACTTGACCAGGATAAGAAGTAAAAGTAATAAACACGAAAGTTACAAAAGGTCAGTGCTGCTCAGTGGCCAAAAATATTTTCCCCACATCATAGGAAGGGCTGGTGACCAATCTTTTACTCCATCTTAAAGAATACCCAACTTAAAGGACAACCTATAATGGTAAGTTAGATGCTGTACAGTCTTGAGAGTTTGTCCCAAGCCAGGCTCCCTTGTGTATGCTTCATATATTTTCCCCTCTGGCCTCCTTCTGGCTAGTTTTCCATTAAATTCAATATGACTGTCACTTCCTACAAAAATCTAGTTCCATCTGTTTCATGTTTCTTTCTGGACCTTTTAATGTCCTAACTTGCTTCTTTGGGGAAAATATTGAAAGCTGAAAGTAGCAGATAGAGATTTGTGTGCAGGAAACAAGCTGTCAGCACAGATGCATGGTATAATTTTTACCAAAAGTTCCATATTACCTTAATGTGTATTCAGGGGAAAAGCTATAAACATAATGTTCAATCTAAATGGGGTCATAAAACAATAGAATATTTTCATAGTTTTTTACCCAGACACTGGTTTGAGGCAGTTTTATACTGTACACGTTCTGATTTTTATGTGATTGCAGTTGGAGTTTCATACTGGAAAGGACGAAGAGGGGAAGGAAAGAAGGAAGGAAGAAAGGAAGGGCTGATTCTGTTTTAATTCATTCCCTAACAAGTTAATTAGCACATGAGCATCTGGCTTAAAATTCCATAATCCTATTGTATTTCCTTTACTTCCATCTCCAACCATCTCATGCATAATAAAAGGATAAGATCATGGAATGAATTTTTAGAAACAGATAGATCTTGGCTCTAATATTAGCTTCATGGTTCACCATCTATGAGACCTTGGGCAATTGCTAACTCTTTGAGCCTCCTATCCTTCATCCGTGAAATGATTAGTAATATGGACTTTGCTGGGTCACTGTAAGGATGACATAGAATTATGTTTGCAAAGTGAATTATGTATCAGTGTGCAACTATTGTTGCAAAAATGGATTGAGACCCAACACATACATGCATATCTATCTTCTTCATAAGAGAATAATCTAATTGGAATTAGAGCCATCTGTGGCTAATGAAGGCTTTCCTACTGAAAATGAACTCATTCACACTCAAGTTGTGGCTCTCATACTGGAGGAGTCTAAAGGCTCCTTAGCATGATAATGTCAGCATTATTATTTCCCATGAAGGATGCTTTCTTCATATGAGACTGTACTGTGAGGTCTTTGGGGTAGATGTGGGGGAGGGAGGGAGTGGAAATGAATGCTTGCTTTGATGAATAAGCTTGCTTCTTAGGGCCAAGAGACATCAGCTATAACTCTTGCTGGTGGGGAAATAAATCAAGACACTTTCTATCCTTTCACTCATAAATCTAGAGCACACTTTCCCCTCTCTGGGGTCTGCAAACCTTGCAACACTTAAGTTCATGGCACAAGAAAGAACATAAGAGAGGAAACGCCAGTGAGGAGCAGTGGTGACCTGGGACACTCACTGGACTGGGAGTCTAGCAGAAGGAGCTAAAGGGTGACAGGAGAGGAAATTCAGGAGAATGAATGAGAGTTGGAAAAGAGGAATAATCCATGTAGGGCACACCTTATGACTTCCTTCTGTAGATCTGTGTCTGTAGTAGGAGAGAGACAGAAAAAATCTGTGTTCCTAAGTGGCTGTGCTCAGTGAGGACTTCCTGAGCTTTTCTAAAAGGAATTTGCATGCCTTTTTTGAGTTCGGGTGTCTCTGTTTGGTCTGGGGAAGACTAACAAGGCAAGAAGTGCCTGGGATGGGAAGGGTCTAGCTATGGCTGAGATTACTCACCAAGCCAGATGGATTTCCCAGATTCCCTCCCACAGCTCACTATAAGTGAGAAAGGATGGAAATCCATCAGTTCAGGGTGGGGAGTTCCTCTTTAGTGTGCTTTGTGAACCTTTCTGTCCAACAAAGCCTAGCATCATAGCTATGCTGTTTGCCATGACCTTCCCCTCAGCCCACTTTCAGTACCCACACTCCCAGCAGACTTGTTTTTTCTGCAATCCCAAACCTTGCCAAGTTTTCTCATTTTTATAAAAGATGTCTACCTTCTCCAGCTATTATTAGCCAGGTGTCTGATCTGCATTCAATTACAACACTTCACTGAAAGATATGCATACCTAATACTCACCTACTTCCTCCTATCTTTCCACTGGGGAAGAGGTTTGGAGATGAGTACTGATTTGCTGTGTGTGTGTGTGTGTGTGTGTGTGTGTGTGTGTGTGTGTGTGTGTCTTGGTATATGTATATACCAGACTAACCAGGAGTAGAATGCAGCAGTAGGTATTGAGAGGGAAGTTACGAAGGAAGAAGAAAGAGGCTTTTAGGCAGATGATACGTTGATGTAGAAGCCTTGGAGTGATCGATGGATGAGGAGAAATCTTAGGATACTTTGCTGTGTGCTGCATGTTCTAAGCCCCATTTCACCCTGCCTTCAGACGTCGTCCATGCAGCTCTTCTTTGTGTGTGGGGGGAGGGTACTGGGGGTTGAACCCAGGGACAGTCTACCACTGAGCTACACCCCCAGCCCTATTTTATTTCTATTTTGAAATAATGTCTTGCTAAATTACTGAAGCTGGCTTCAAATCTGCAATCCTCCTGTCTCAGCTTCCCAAGTACTGGGATTCTCCTGTCTCAGCCTCCCAAGTACAGGCATGTGCCACCACACCCAGCTTCCATGTAGCTCTTCTAAGTTGCTTGGAATTGTATTTGGGTTTTTATTTGGTTATATTCAAGAGATTATTACATATATGGGTGAAAGTTAGGCATAGGCCAGGATAGTGGAGTTAGAAGTCAAAGTAACTCAGGGCAAAAGGATAGAGGTCTGAATAAGTCAAGGTCAATGTCCAGAAAAGAGTGATTTAAGGTGGGCTTGGGCCCCTCAGAAAACCATACACATATGGGTTAAAGACCCTGACTACTAAATGAGGAGAAGCATGGTTATCTAATGGTCCTGTTAGAGATAAAGCTTGCTACAAATCTCAACTCGTTAGCACCAGTCCTACATTTATTTTAATTACCTTCTGGATCGGAGATGTCACCAGGACTTATTCTAAGCCATAATCAGATACACAAGGCCAGCATTTTTCACTCTCTTGTAGATACCCCAATCATTGGCCTTCTCAGACTCCGCATGTCAAGGACTGATGCTAGCACCTTCAACCTTCTTCATTTTCCATATCTTTGTTAAAGTTACCAAGCACCCAGATACCCAGGAAAGAAACACTATTGCTCCTCTCCTTTACTCTCTATACCCAACGAGGCAATCAATTCAGTTGTTTCTACTTTCTAAAACTCAACTATGCATCACCCTTTCCTTTTGAACATACTCCTCCGCTGTTTCAGATCTGCATCACTAGCTTCCTAATTAGTTTCCCAACTACTATCCTTCACTATCTATTTCAGCATCCACACTGTCAGCAGAATGATCTTTCTAAAATATTTCAATGGCTCCCCTTTGTCCACAGGATCCAGGATAAATCCCTCACCAAGCTTCGTCCTTTACTTTATAGTCTACTCCAACATTCCCTTCTAGCTCATGTCCTGCCACCTTACCTCAGTGTTCCTATCAGGGTAACATTTTTACCTCATGTTCTTTGTTCTTTCACATGCCGGAGTTATGACTTCTACCTAGATTGTCCTTGGCTCATCTTGTCTGCCTGCAAAATTTGGCTCAAATTTGATTTTCTCTGAATTCTTTATTGATTTTCTCTGAAACTGCTAAAGTCAGTTTCATCCTTCTCAATAATCCCATAGCATTTTATTTTTTCTTCCTTCCTTCCTTTTTTTTGGGGGGGGGTACTGGGGATTGAACCCAGGGCTATTGTATCTCTAAGCAACACCCCCACCCTATTTTATTTTTTATTTATGAAACAGAGTCTCACTAAGTTGCTGAGTGCCTTGCCAAGTTGCTGAGGCTGGCTTTGAACCTGTGATCCTCCTGTCTCAGCCTCTCAAGTACTGAGATTACAGGTGTGCACCACCATACTGGGCTCCCATGGCATTTTATATATAACTCCATCATCGTGTTAGCATACTTTTTCTTTACATGTTTATACTAGTATATTGTAATAAGGACAGAGACTGTCTTATTTTCTTTTGGACCCGAGTACCTAAAATAACAATGACCACAAGTAACTCAGTATTTGCTGTGTGATTAAATTTGATACATCTGAGATACCATGGGCTTGTTCCTACATGATAATCAACAAGTTATTAAGATAATTAAAAACCAAGCAAAGAGCAAGGTAGGAATAGAAGAATCATTTCTTAATTCAATAGGCTAAAAACTAAAAAAACCTATAGTTATCATAATAATGTGAAATATTGAGTATTTTTATCCTAAATTCAAGAATAAGACAAGGACATAAACTGTCATCATTTTTCTCCAACATTTTACTGGAGGTCTAGCCAGTAAAATAAGACAAGAAAAAGAAATAATACCTTCTACAAAAATATATTAAGCTATATATTACAGACAAGTATACTTTAGTATGTAACATATTTTTGCCAAAAATATAAATAACATACATTAAAACAGAAGAATCTTAAACTAAGCAGAGAAAAATATGATATAAAGTTATCTTTAAATATTAATTTAATTATTCTCTTTGAGCTGAGTCATTTCTATAGTTTAATGTCCAATCAAGCAAGCACGCATGTTTACTCCTTATTTTCAGGACTGCTTACTCTAGCCTCCAGTCTAGCATATGGTAGAGTCCTAGAGAGCAGCTGAACCGATTCTTCAGAGAGCATCTCCACCCTGTGACTGGTGAAAAAGCTGCTCTCAACCAGGCTTCCTGTGTTTTGGTGATAATATGGCAGGGGAGCCCTATCATTATGATCAGGTTTACCCAAGCTTTAGCAAAAGTTGCAGGGGGTTTGCTAGGTAAACATTTATCTGTTTAATATTTCCAAAGTAAAGCCCTAGATTATCATCAGAATCATTGAATGTTGGGGTGGGCTTTAAGAGTTTCATTTTTAAAGCTCACCAGGTGATTCTTACTTTCATAGAAGTTATAGATTCACTGATTTAAGTGATGCCGACCTAATATTGCCTAGGGAAATCCTCCAATTGTGTACACTTGTAATCCCAATACTTGGGAGGCTGAGACAGGAGGACTGCAGGTTCGAGGCCATCATTGTGTTAACATAGCAAATTAAGGAGCCTCTCAGTAACTTGGTGAGCCCCTGTTTCAAAATAAAAAATAAAAAAGGACTGGTGGTATAGCTTGGAGGTAGAATGCCTCTGGGTTCAATCTCCAGTACCACCCTTCCACCCACACACACAAAGAAAATCCTCTGATTATATAGTAAACTGGGTGGCTGTAATTTCCTTTAGCCCCCAATTATCTCTTCTGTAAAATGAGAGGATTGATGCAGATGGTTCAAAGACGTCGAAAAACCTCTGTTATATGATTCTAGCAAATATATGTTCTGTTAAAAAGAAAGCATTTGCTCCTTAAAATATCTTCCTTTTTGCCTATGAGGTGTGTCTAGTAGAAAATATACCAGCTACTGACAGTGGTTGATTATGGTCCTATTTTTTTCTAAGTTGCCTATAATATAGATATATTACCTTATGAGGAAAACTAACAAAATTATAAAGAAACATATCTAGTTAATGATGTATAAAGTAATATGTACTAATATTAAAATGATCAAAGTGTGAACATTGAATTTACAATATAGTGGGAGAGAGACTTATATACAATGAGACTATATTTTTATTTATTTATTTTTTTGTGGTACTGGGGATTGAACCCAGGGGCATTCTACCTCTGAGCTACATCCCCAGCCCTATTTTTTATTCTTTATTTTTTTGAAACAGGGTCTCACTAAGTTGCAGAGTGCCTCACTAAGTAGCTGAGGCTGGCCGCGAACCCGGATCCTCTGGTCTCAGCCTCCCAAATACTGAAGCATGCACCACCACGCCCGGCTTACAATGAGACTATAATACAAAGCAGGAAGTGAAGGTTGAAGTGCTGGTAGCAGGATTAGTAAGAAGAGGTAGAATTGTGGAGGGAAAGCAAATGATGGAACTCACTAACCTGGCTACGAAGTGGATAATTTGGAAGTTCAGAGCATATAGTGTAGACATTTAGAAATCTGATTTCTATGTCTGTAAGCAAAAAAGTAGGTTGAAATTTATCATCTACTATGTGTTCAACATTATGATAAAACCTGTGGATACAAGAGAAATACTAGACCCATACTCTATCTCATGAAAAGTTGGGGATTTTAAACAAATACTTTGAAAACAACATTTTATCAATTGCTAAGAGGTATAGTAAAGGTTCCAAGAAATGAGAAATCACTGCAGGGCCAGTTGGTAGAATTTATGAATATTGGTCCTAAGGGTCATGAATTAATAGTTAGAAGGAGTAAAAATCTTAGTTGGACTCTGGATTCTACCCCAACCAGGCAAACTAAGACATTTCAGTTGGATACGAGAAGCTACAGAATTCTTCACAAATGCAGAATTCATTCTTCTCTTCGTATCCATCCTTCTCCTTAAATAACGTTGGGAGAGAGGAGTGAGGAGGAGACAGAAGTACAGCATTGCTACTGTTGTATGATGAGGAACATGATTATGGAGTTGAATGGGTCTATATGCAAGCAGAACAGACATTTTCCAAGAATTCCTTGTCTTGCAATATTTTCCTTCAATAATGCACACATTTTATCAATTGTAGTTAACTGAAGAAAAACTAGATTTATTCTATTTACTAAAATGTAAACACATCAGGGAATTTGTGCTTTCAGCCATGATGGTGTAACTGTGCTAAACTAACCATTCCACTCTAAAAAGCAAAAAATTTAGACAAAATAAATGAGGCAACTATGTAGTGTAGTTCAGTGAAAAATAAATGAGGCAACTGTATAGTGTAATTCAATGTATCACTACAAATCTTTATAAAAGGGACAGGTATTAAATGAGCTCCCAAATCATCAAGGTTCAGTAAATATAATCCACACTGCCCAATATACAATTAAAAAATTACTTGACTTTCAGAGAAACAAAAGAAATGTGACCTACAGTCAAGGGAAAAAAATCAATCAATAGAAACCATCCTGAAAATGATCGATATATTAAAATTTTTAGACAAAGACATTAAATTAGCTATTAAATAGGATTAAAGGAAAATACTGTGTTTATAAATGAAGACATATGGCATATCAGCAGAGAAATAAAAATTATCAGAGGTAATAAAATGGAAATACTATAAATAAAAAGTACAATAAATGAAATGAAAAATTTATTAGATGGGATTATTAGCAGATTGGAGATAGTAGACAAGTCAGTGAATTTGAAGGCAAATCAAGAGAAAATTTCTCACCTGAAGAAGAAAAATGAACAGATACTTGAATATATGTTATATGTAATATATATTATAAACATAATATTTATATGTAATATATAAGTAATTAAAATATACATAATAAATATAATCCAGAAAGAGAACAAAATACATTTGATAAAATGACAACTAAAAATTTCCCACATTGTCCCACATTTGATAAAATAATGACTAAAAATTTTCCCCTTTGGTCCATAAACACTGATTTATGGACCAAAGATTCACAAACCCCAGGCAGCATAAATACAAAGAAAAACACATCTAGAGCCGGGCGTCGTGGTGGCGCACGCTTGTAATCCCAGTACTTTGGGAGGCGGAGACCGGAGGATCCGGGGTTGCGGCCAGCCTCAGCGCGCATGCGCGCGCACGATCGATCGATGGATAGATCGATCGGTCTATCTCTCTCTCTCTCTCTCTCTCTGTCCCTCTCTCTCTCTCTCTCTCTCTCTCTCTCTGTCTCTCTATCTCTCTCTCTCTACCTAGTGAGGCCCTCCGCAACTTCGTGAGACCCGGTTTCAAAAATAAAGCATTAAAAAATAGGGCCGGGGACGTAGCGCGGAGGTAGAACG
>PVJS01051469.1:0-14703 GCA_004027185.1 Glis glis
AATAAATCTTACTGAACTAATGTACAAATTGATCACATTCCATCTTCATGAAAATTTCTGTGTTCACACAAAAGTGTTAATAAATAAATGTACTGAACAATTGTACAAATCAGTCACAAAGTAAAGTATTCAAAACCTCTTGAGTATTTCTCTCCTCTTGAACACACTGTCCCTAGATATAACCTTCCAATGAATATCCCATTTCTCTTACCATCTAAGAAGTATCATATTATTTATGTACTTCGATCTATATACTTATCAGCCTTGTAACTTTATTTTCATTTTATCTTATTACAGAGAAAGAATTTTCTCTAAATTTGCCTGGAGAAGACAGACCTTTGTCACTTCAGCTTTTTCATCTTAAAGTTCTTTGAAGAAAGATTAGAATGTTCTCAAGCAATTTAGGTATCCCTCCAAGTTAGACTAAATTTTGGAGTCTTCCCTTGTGTGCTGCTTCCCTTGGGAATGTCTTGGTAATTTCATGAAGTACTGTTCATGGTCATTTCTCCAGTGATAATCCCATCAGGACACCGAAGCCACTGCATTTTATGTCACAGTATTTTGCACATTTCTTGGTGACTTAGAGGTGATATTCCTAGTATCATAGAGACTATGCATAAATATCATCCATACTCCTACCTCAAGTGTACACCAGTAGATGGCTAGAATGGTGGCAATTTTAACTATACTGTTTAAAGATTCTTACTTAGGTGGTAAACTTTGAATAAAAGAAAAGAAGGTTTCCTAAAATGAGGAAAGTCATTGCCATACTCAGGTTTATGATGAGTGAAGGGTGTGTCTTGTGGGGTTCTTGAAATATCACGTAGTTCAGCATCTTGACATTCATGCTGAAATCATAATTGTTCATGTCTAGTAATTCATTAATTTGTATTTGATGCAATTTTTGTGTGTGTTTAATTTTAATCTGTGAAAAGATTTTAATTTATTTTAGCAAAAATGAGAATCTATTTTTTGGCATATCTTTTGAGGAAAGTCTTAAGTGAGAGATTTAATCTTCCCCATCCTATTATCTTTTACATCTTATATTATAATTGCCTTAACCCTTCATTGAAGCAATCCTTATGTACCTGGTTTCCTGGTGTAGTTGTCTTTGTAGACTGAAGTAATGCTGAGCTAAACAAAAGGAGTGCTCATTGTCTTGCATGAAATCAGTTTATAGTTTATTGAAATGGCTCAGAAGTAGGGACAGTAAGAGGCAGTTGATTAAGGAAATGACTTGTGTGCCGAAGAACTATCCCAAGTGCAAAAATTTACAAGGACTTAGGAAGTAGTCTTCTGAGCTGTGTTACAAGTAAAAATTCTTTTTAGATAAACTGGCCATGGTTTTGTCTTTCCATGGTGTATCATTCGGAATGGTTCATTCTGACCCTAGTTCCCAGTTCAATGTTCCTGCTATCACCTGGGTTTACTCTATGAAAACTAATCACCAAGGATTTAGTTTTGTCAATGCGTTGGAGCTATTTTAAATATTGAAGTTATTTGAGGGGCAATTTAATTTTGTCTTTTATCCCCTTATTTATATTACACATAGCTTATTAAAACATCTGATAGTTCAATAGTTTTAACATCTATAGTTCTAGCCCTTAGTCACTTTGTCTTATCTCTTCATGTCCTACATGTCCTGATTTTGTTGTAGTGTTTTTACATCAAAGTTAGGGCTGGGTTTTCAACTCAGTGCTTGCCTACCATACACCAACATCAGGGTTCAATCGCCAGCAAAACACACACACACATACACACACACACCCTACACTGATGATGTATATCAAAGTTATTTTTGCAACTAAATGTATAATTAGGAAACCGTTATTTTTTACTTGCTCCATCAAATAAATTGCCTCCAGTGATAAGTACCTAAGATACCCAGGAAGTTTAGCAAATTCATTTAATTTCTATCCCCAATCTGCCAACCTAGTCCCATTTCTTGAGAGTATATATCAAGCACTCTAAAGTTCAATGTTTATTAATATGGAAGGATTCAATGTGTCTTTAATTTGGGGTTTAGTATTACATTTAGAAAGGAAATCCATGGGTTTCCAGGGATTTTTATCTTTTCTCTTTCAGTTGAAAGATATATTCTTTCTCATGAACACTGTTGTAATCTACTGAGACAGATTTAATTATTCTTTTCAATTAAATGCACCCTCACATAGTATTTCTTTTTCACATTACTGTAAATGTAATTTTGAAAATGATAATTACACAATATTTTCAGTTTTATTATGAAAATACCCACATAGAAGATTTCTTGGCTCAACTTACCTGTATTGCTTGCTCTTGAGCAACTTTCTTTGTTTTTAACACATCCACAACCTCCTTGTATTGTTCCATTAAGTCCTTTGTCATGCCAGGGACTGCTACTGGTATTTTTCACATCATTCAGGTATGTTTTCTATATGTTTTCAAAGCGTGTTCTAAAAGCTTCTGTTCTTCTGTTGTCCATGGGTGAAATCAGTGCATTAACCTTCAAGTCACTCTGAAGGTGCTGCATTAACTGCTTGACGTGGCACTCCATGTTCTTTTTTAAATTTATCCAAAACTTTTTTGTTTGTTTCTTTATGTCTGTTTTTGATGAGGGTCAAATGTCTGAAGTCTTTTCACTTCAATAATATCGTGGCAGTTTTTTTGATACTAGACAAATGTGTGTTCATATAATTATCAATAACTTCCCTTTTTGAATTCATTCCAGCTGGGAACAAATTCACAGATTTAATTAGTAATTGTAGATCATCTTCTTACCAACTTTTGCTACTACTTCCCCTCCCACAAGTTAACTTCTCTGCATTCTTAGGTGCGTATCGCATACCAACCTCAGCTTCTTCTTTCTCTTGTCTAATTTGTTCATTTATTTCTTCTATCTGTTTTTCCAGAGCAGATTTCCTACTACTTTGGTGCATGATGTGTTTCATTCAACCACTGTTAGCTTGGTAGTTCAAGCTGATCACAAAGTTTTTCCACTTTATCCATCATTTTAACCTACTCTGCTTCATTTTCTGAAATGTGATTTCAGGTCTTGAATAAGTTTCAAATTTATTGCCTTTCCTTTTTAATGGCTTTTTTTCCAGGATATCTTTTTCCTTCTTTGTCAATGTTTGCTGTCTAAATTCCTCCTCTTCTTTCTCCTTAGCTACTGAAAAGATCTAATTCAACTTATCTTTGTTTTTCTTTAGCTTCTTGCTCCTTTATTTTGCTTGTGTTTCTGCTTTCTTTTCTGCTTCTTTTCCTTTGTTTTCTTCTTAAACTTTTTTATCCTTGGATCACGACTCTAAGCATTGTCAACTAATGTTCTTATTCTCTTCATTTATTCTTTCTTTGTGCCCTTCCTGCTCTGTTCTGCTTTTCAATCCACCTCCTCTCATCACAACATTCTGCTTTTCCTTTTTCTTCTTCACCTAAGTAGGAAAATTCTCTCCAAGAATCAAAATTATACCAGAAAGAATAAAATGCATCTACATTTTCAAATAATGAATTATTTCCAAATTTACGAACTTTTTTTTATTTGACCATCTAGAATTCCTTTCAAAAACCCAGTAAAACACTTCAAAGAAATTGTCCTTTGTTTCTCTATTAGGATGAACTGGGTTATGAAAAGGAGGATCTACAGTGTTAAATGCTCACGTTTTCACTGGATCAGAAAACATTTCATAAGCTTTACTTATACACGTGAAGTAGTACTTATCATCTTCTTTTATTGGTTCACCAGTTGCTTTCTTTTGTCTGGGTTATTCTGTGTCTGTGTAGCTTTGTATCTTACATGGCCCAGTCCAAGAATGGCATAATGATCTTGGTTCTTCCTGTCTTTGGGTTTGAGTGTTTTCAGCATGGAAAACTCTTCTAACTGCAATTCCTCATCTTCTGATTCCTCTGATAAGTCTTTCTTATCCTCCAGTTCCAGAGGTCACAGTGTGGGTGATGGTGCCCGGGCCACCTGTGGCACTCAACAACAACAGCATGATGACACAAGGAATAGCCCTGTTGCATATATTATTTCTGTTCAGGGTTTATCCCCATTGCATTTTAAAATTGTGAAAAAATATCCATAATGGAAAATATATAATTTAATTTATTTTTATGTGTATAGTTATGTGGCATTAGGTATGTTCCCATTGTTGTGCAACTATCACCATTATGTGGATCCAAAATTTTTTTTTCTGAAAAACTGAAACTCTATATACATAAAGCTATAACTCCTTAAGTCTTCCTTCTCTTTCCCCGGAAACCACCATTCCACTGGGATTGTGCTTTTGATATGAGTGAAATTATATATTTGTTCTTTTTAACTGACTTCACTTACCATAGTGTCGTCAAGCTTCCTCCATGCTGTAGCATATATGATAATTTCTTCCTTCATTCATCTATATATACCTGGCTTGTTTCAACCATTTACATTGTGAATAATGTTGCTATGAACATGGTGTACAAATATCTCTTTGATACTTTGGACCAACTATTTTTTCATAAACCCATAAGTAGATTTTCTGGCTCATATAGTAATACTAGTTTTCAGTTTTGAAAAACCACTGAACTTTTCCATTGGATTTATATGATTTTATACTACTACCAGAAGTGCTGAAAGCTTCCAGTTTCTCTATGTCTTTGCCAATTGTTCTTTTCTTTGTTCTTGCTCTTGCTATTATTTTTTAATCATAACCATCCTAATGGGTGGCAAGTGGTATTGCATTGTGGTTACTTTGCTTTTCTCTAATGATTTTTGATATTGAACATTTTTCATGTGTTTATTGAACTTTTAAATATATACTTTGGAGAAATACATATTTAAAATTTTGGCAGTTTCATTTGATTTTGACATTGTTTTATTTGACTGATTGATTGCGTTGTTCTTGTTGATCTATACTTCTTTCAATATTCTGTACAGTATCACTTATCAGTTGATGGTTTGCAAATGTTTCTCTCATCCCATAGCTTATCTTTCACTCTGTTGATTGTGTCCTTTGATGCACAATTTGAAATTTTGATGTAGTATATTTTATCTATTTTTCTTTTGTTGCCAGTGCTTTTGATGTCATATCCAAAAAATCATTGTCAAATCCAAAATTGTGAAGCATTGACTCCATGTCTTTCCATAAGAGTGTCATAGTTTTAGTTCTAACATTAAATTGTGATCAATTTTGAGTTAATTTTTATATATGGTATAAAGATTCAACTTCAATCTTTACCTTGTGTTTATCCAATTTCCCTATTATCCTTTATTGAAAAGATTGTCATTTCCCCATTCTTGGTACTTGTGTAAAAACTAATTTTACCATATATGTGGGTGCTGATTTCTAGGTATTCTATTTTCAACCAGTTCATATTTCAATATTTATACAATTACCACACTTTTTGATTACCCTAATTTTGTAATAAGTTTTAAATCTGGAAATGGAAAACTCCAAATTTAGTCCTTCTTTAAAGGACTGGCTATTCAGGTCTCTTTCAGATTCCATATGAATTTTGGGATGGATTTTTCTATTTTTGCAGAAAATGTTATTGGGATTCTGTTAGGGATTACATTGTATCTATGGATTATCCAAATCATGAGTGGAGATAGTATTCCATTTATTTATGTTTTCTTTGCTTTCAGTTACGTTTTATAGGTTTCAACAAACAAGACTCTCACTTATTTTGTAAACTCCTAAAATTTTTAATCCATGGGTGCCATTTCTGATGTAATTCTTTTTAATATTTCAGCTTAATCATTGCTAGTAGACTAGAATTTCAACCGATTATTCTGTTTTAATTTAGATTTTGTATGCTACAATTTTATTAAATTACTTTTGTCATTTCTACTATAATTTCTTGTGATTTGGTAGGGTTTTCTGCATATAAGATCATGTTGTCTGCTAACAGATCATTTTAATTCTTGATTTTTCTATTTGGATGACTTTTTCATTTTATTGCTTAATTTCTCTGTTAGCAGTTCTTGATTATAATAAATAGAAGTGCAAATTTTGGATTGGATTTACTCTAGATCTCAGATGAAAATATTCCATTCTTTCTTCATTGAGTATGATTTTAGCTACAGATATTATACACATTCCTTTTTCATGTAGACATAGTTTGCTTCTACTGCAGATTTGATAATTAATTTTTAACCATAAAAAGGTGTTAAGCTGGGTGTGGTGGCGCACGCTTGTAATCTCAGTACTTGGGATACTGAGAACAAAATATTTGGGTTCACAGACAGACTCAGCTATTAGTGAGGCCCTCTGCAACTTACCGAGACCCTGTTTCAAAATAAAGAATAAAAAATAGGGCTGGGTTGTAGCCCGGAGGTAGAATGCCCCGGGTTCAATCCCTGGTACTGCAAAAAAAAAGTGTTAGATTTTTCTTTAATGCTTTTTCCATATCTATTGAGATAATTATGTCAGTTTTTCTTCATTCTGTTTATGTGATAAATTGTATTAATTTTCATATATTGAGCCTATCTTTGCATCCCACCACCAAATTCTCCTTGATTGTGTTGTGTGTTTAGCTGTAACTCATGCATCTTTCATAAGCTGAATAATGTGTCATATCCATGACTCTTTCAGGACCTTAGAAGTTCAGTGCTTAAAATCAACAGTTTTCTTGAGAAAAAACTGAGTGAAGAAGTTGTGGATGCTGTTGTGCAACAGGCTACATTTCAGAACATGAAGTCTGATCCCCTCTCAAATTACAATGATGTCGTAAAATATAGAGTTGGAACCAGAAACGACGAGGGAACCTTCCTGCGCAAAGGTGACGTTCAGTGGTTTACAGTAGAAAAAATGTTGAGGGTTCCCTTCTTCCTTGGCACCTAGGAGAAGTAATCAGTGCTCCCAGTATATCTCCCCAAGAGATAATGGCATTTGAATCTGGAGAAGATCAAACATCCTAACTTAAAGTGGGCTTGATGAGTTTCTCAGGAAAACTGACAATGTTTCAAAGCACAACCTGACAGTTTAACTTGCTCAATAAATATTGCCTTCTTTTCTCCTAGGTCACATGGTCCTCCTCCAGAATTTACTAGAAGTATTGTCTAAAACCAATGGATATATTAGAATAGGAAAACATTAATCCCTCTTTTTCTTCACATCTTCTAGAATAGTTTAGGAGCTAAACTTAATAGGTGTTGTGTTGAAAGAAAGGAATTTTGGATTACCATTTCCTCAGGTGTGAGACTGCTTCCTCCCATAAAGGAGAATGACATCTTATTTACCCTAATTGCTAAGAAAGGAATAACTTGAAAATGTAATTAAAATTACTTACTTATTAAAATTACTTATTAAATGACAGGCATTTTCTTAAGAATTAATATATTTCTTCCTTAATATATTTCTTGTTCAAATTTTAAAATTTAATCTTATAAAAATATAACATTCTAAAACAAACTTTGGTGTCTATTTTTATTTTATAACTCTTTATGATTTGTCAATATATGATGAACTTTAATTTATAAACATGAAACTATCTCATTGAAATTGTTTTAGATATCGACTTTTTTAAAAAATGTTTATTTTTTTATTTATTATCCACTCTCATCCTCATTCCTCATCTCTTGCATATACAAGGCAATTCTCATTTCCATAACAGTTTCTATCTATTCCAAATAACAATAATAATGCTTACATAGTGTAATTCATAGCTGAAGATGCTAAATCATTATTTTTCATATTGAAATGTCTTAGTGACAGCTTCAAAGTTCCATCATGTAAACCTGTAAAATTGGCAGTTCTGACCCCTATGTGACCCGGACCTCATTAGGTCAATAGCTGTGGGTCTCATTTCTTCAATTAAAAAGTGAGTATAGTCATGCTGATGCATGCTTGTAATTCCAGTACTTGAGAGGCTGAGACTGAAAGATCGCAGGTTCACAACCAGCCCCAACAGTTTGGCGAGACCCCGGCAACTTGGGAACTCTATTTCAAAATAAAAAATAAAATAGGGCTGTGGATATATCTCAGAAGAAGAATGCTCCTGGATTCAATCCCCAATACCACACATAACCACAAAATAAAATATAATTAAATAAAATAAATATAAATAAATAAATAAAAATAAAAGTGGGGAAATACCCATTTTGTAGGGTTGAATTAAGAATCATATTGCATGTGACAGGTATAGTTTATATAGTATGTCTGTTATATTGTAAAATATATTTTTTAGTTCTAACACATTCATGTCTTTCAGGATTTTTTATGGTAAGTGAGATCTGCCAGTCTTAGAACGTAAAGAGTTGTATGCTTTCTCTCATATGTAGAAGCTAGAGAGAACATAGGAAACATAAGGAACTTCAAGTGACACAGACAGAGACCTGTAGAAGAGGGGAAGGAGACTGGATTAGGAAGGAGGGGAAGAGACAAAGGAGAATTAAGGCAGAAAAGACTTCAAAACTGCTATGGCAATATATGAAGGGAAGTATTACGATCAATTTCAATAACAGGTACAGGCAAGGAAGAGGGGAGATGAGGACGGATGTGGAGGGAAATACTCCAACAGCCGTGTGCATGTATATTTGAATCACATTGAACCTCAATATAGTGTATAGTTGGAGTGCACTAATTAAATGACTTTAAGGAAGAATGGAGACGATTGGGTAGTGGAAGTCTAACACATGGGAGACAAACTATCTCTTTACTGTATTACTGTGTTCCTAGGGTTCTTTTTATGTCATTCCTCCATGAGAAAAGGTAGGCATCCAACCCCATGGAGAACTAAGGAACAGCATGGTGAGAGAAGACATTAACCCATTAAATCCCAAGTTTTCAAATCTGCAATGATAATCTGTATTCATATGTCATTTCAAGTTATAAGTGGTAAATTTCTTATTCATTTTAAGTTTTTATAGCTTCTGTATTTGGGATGATGGGACTAAGTGGGTTGAATGGATTGGGGTAACTTTACCCTGTTAGTGTTCCTCACTCGTGTTTATCACACCAGGTACCATTGGAGACTGGAAGCATCATTTGACTGTGGAGCAGAATGAAAGATTTGACAGAATATTCCATCAGAACATGAAAGACTTTCCCTTGAAGTTCATCTGGGATACAAATGAGGAGTAGAATTCTAATGATAGTGTAAAATAATCATAAAATCTACTAATCAGAGGATATGCTGTAATAGACATATTAATCTGTGCCTTTTATTAATTATAAAACATATCAATTAACAAAATAAGTAAACTCTGTTTTGATTTATTGCTATGAATGTGGTGAATGCTTTGAAATTTCAAATTAATTGACTCGGGAGATCAGCAGCTTTGGTACCCTGCATAAAAAAGAGAAAACAGAGAGAATAAAACATAACTGCAAACATCTTCAGAGAGCATTCTGCACATTGTTTTTACCTTTATCTACAATTTAATTTAGAATCAATTAAAAATTAAAATCATTTTATGTAATTAAATTTTAATTCTTGGTTTCAAAATCAATGTGAATAAAAGTTATAGTAATAATTGAATAAATGGAAAAATCTTACATAAGCTTGAATGTGTTCATTTTTTCTCCGTGGGTGTTATTGGGGAATAAACCCATGGGCATTATAACTTTGAGCTACACTCCAGACCTATATTTTTTTTATTTTGAAGTTCTGGTGTTACAGGCCTGCACCACTCTGCCTGGCTCATCTGCCCCAATTTAATATTTAACAGATCACAATTAGCACTAAGTAAAAATATAGTTCTATTCAGCAGGGCATAGAGGTTCACATCTGTGATCCCAGTGACTGGGAAACAGTGGCAGGAGGATGGCAAGTTCCATAAAAGCCTGGGCAACGTAGTGAGACAAAGTCTCAAAATTAAAAAAAAAAGTTTTGGGGGATGTATCTCAGTGGTAGTATACCCCGGTCCAAATTCCATACTAGAAAAAAAACTTCTATCCATAATATATTAATGACCAAAGTTTTACAACATAAATTTGATTGTTTAATATTTAAGATGAAATATGTTTAATAAGTAGAAAAATATAGCTGAATATTCTTATGATTTCAAATGGAGAAAATTAAAAGCATAAAGGCAGTGGAAGAAACTAAAAAAAAAATAGAGTAAATTTACAATCATAAACTTTCAAGGGTACCACCTTTAATAACAGTCATCAAATGGAAACAACCTGTTTTATTCAACTTTCCATTACTGTAACCAAAACCCAAGATAATGTACAGAAAAGGAGGAAAGGTTCATTTAGGGTCATGGTTTCAGAAGTTTCAGTGGTGGTCACATGGCCCAGTGGCATTGGAGTATATGGTAAGGCATGACATCATGGTGGGGACTGTGTGGTGAAGCAAATCTGCTCATGTCAGGGCAGCTAGGAAGTAAAGAGAGGAAGAGGAAGGGGCCAGGGTCCTCATATCTGCCTCATGGTCTTGCCTTTGATGACCTAACTTCAGCCCACAAGGCCTCACCTATCAAAGGTTCCTCCAACTCCCTATATCACCTTGGGCTGTGGACCTAGCCTTTAACACAAGGGTATTTGTAGGACACATCCAAACCATAGCACAACATGTTGCCCATGTATATTAAAATAATAAGTAAATTATGGCACATTTCAAATGATGAAAGTCTAAATATCAGTAAAAATGCAGCTACATAGAAAACATGTATGAATCTCAGAAACTTGATATTCAGTGGAAAAGAGCCATATGCCCCGTTCATCTCTTGCATTCCCTTTTTTATATTTATAGTCTCTAATCTATTTTCCCCTGTGAAAGACAGCTAAGGAAATCAGCATTCAATAACACAGCATGGTAAGAAGGACTCTGTTCAGGACCATCTTTATAGGTATACCAACCACTGCAATGGGTTATTCAGGGAGAGGGAGGATGAAGTAAACCAGAATATATTATGGGCAAGGGGGAATTTATCGCCAAGTTACAGGACAAGAGTCAGTGCATGTGAAAACAACTCAGTTACTAAATAATGAAAACTATGAGAGGTATGAGAGGTTCTCATAAAACAGACCTGATAGGATTATTGCTATCCATAACAAGGTTGTTCAGACACCACCTGAGAAATGATACAGGATGAAGAACTGGGCCAGATATTGAAGGTCAGTACTTACGTACCATCTTTTTGTGTTAGGAAAGTAGGGTTTTTTCTAAGCAAGACAAACCATTTTATGGCATAAATAAAAATATTCATCAATTTGATTACCTAAAGATTGTAAAATTTCAGTATATAGAACCATATATAAAATGAACGAACCTACTGCTACCTCAATAAAGCAAATCAAATTTTTAACAAAAATTATAACATGTAAATGAGGATGTAATAATAATAAACTCAGTGAATCATTTGTTAGCAAAGCAAGGTAGGCTATTTCCTGATGTTGAGTCAATTGAATTGTTTAATTAAAGCAGTGAAGAAATGTGCCCTGAGAATATAAACTCACTTCACACTATGTTGCACTTTCAAAATGAGTCTACTCTTATTGCAGTGGACTTGGATTTATAGAAACTGTTATAAATTGTTATTCCCTTTGAATTTTGTTTATAGAATTGTGGACAGTTTTTCTGTCTTGTTAAACACATCTACATTTTACCCTGTTCTTGCTGCTTGGCCAATGAAGCCTAAAATATTTGCTGACTGGTCCTGCCAAAAATGTTTGTCTACCCTTGGTATAGGCTCTTTTTTATATTCTTGTTTTATTAAAAAAAATAAGACCTACCCTAGGATTATTCACTGTAAAATTCAAATTGTCCCCTCAGTTGTTAGAACTGGCTCCAATATTCTTTGTGTAATCTTTCATTTTTGGTACACGATGTGCCTGGCTGCTCATCTGTGCTTTCCCTGCCCCACCTCTGCAATCAGTCATTTCTCCTGATTCCTCTCAGTCGCCCTCACTTGCTACTTGCTCTTCTCATGTATGGGAAAGAGGATACCAGCACTCTGTCTCTGCACATAGATGCAGTGCCGACCTATTCACTAGGCTGCTACTGCTGAGGAGTCTGGATGTCTCACAGTCAATTACTATGGGATGGGGAGAGGCTGAGAGAGGAAAAAGATCCCAACCACCTCATAAGTCCACTGAAGTACACAGTTCAATGGATTTTGTATTATGTAATCAGAAATTCTTCGCTGAGCTCTTCCTTTTAATAATCTCATCCCACTGATTTCTACTGTTCACACTGTGCCGTTCTCACAAGATGGACTACTTTTCAAGCACTGTCTTAATTTATAAACACTATGAGAAACAAGAAAGGCTCAGGGTTTAAAAGCTTAAGTTACCCTAGATCCCTCAGATTTTTTCCCTATTTCGTACCAGGTAAGATTTGTACATTGAAAAGACTTACATTCTCCCCTGAGATAAAACCATTTAGTGGGATCCTGAGAATCCTTATCTATGAGCAGCTATGTGGGCAACAGAAGACTAAAATATCAGCCAAGATTCCATGAGAGAAGAAAGAAAAGGACTGAGACATGTACCAACTTATATAGAACAGAAAAAGACAAGTGACATCTACCCTTAAAAATGTAAGAGCATTGGAAGGTCATCACTTAGAAAGCACAACTGTGGACACTGGAAAAAATCATACATACGCAGTGATCTTATAAAACCCCTAGAATCTTTCATAGCCATAACCAGTTTTACGGAAGATGAAACTGAGTTAGACTAAAGGTAGAACAAGAAAGTACAGTGTATGTAAAGACCTGAAGAATGAACACCACCCCCCGAGATAGATCTAAAAGTTTTTATTCAACATCACTCATGTTCAAGGTTGCTGAAGTTATAGTTTTCAAATATTTGGTTGTTACATAATGACTAAGTAAATGTGACCTCTGTTCTACTAAAGTTGTTTTTACTATCTCTCAAAGGTATGATTCCTGTGAAATTCCTGGTGTAACCAGATACGCTTTTCCTAGCATCAACAATATTTTACCTAACTTCTCCAAGCTGAGCTTTGCAGTTATTGGCTGGAACACTCCTCACTCATTTGCCTAAACAGACTCCAAAGAGACTACTTATTCCTGAGAAGCAAATCTATCCGGGTCATCCTGAATATTTTATCAGAGATGTTTTTGCTTCATCTACTGATCTGCAGCAGTGAGGAGTAAAAGCGTAGATTTAGAGCCACTTTTATGTATTATTCCCTCTTCTGCATAATAGGTGTTTTTACCTTTTTTCTCCCCAATATTCTATTTCCCCCCTTTTGGCCTTCCATGAAAAAAATAAGAAGGGACACAGACACTTTCTACTTGCATAATCTCATTCTCCTGTATTCACCAAAGAGATGCAAACATCACATGATCCGTAGTGTCCAGCGCCTGCATGAATGCTCCACACACCCACATCTCTCTCCCTTGTTTCTGTGACAGGACAGCTCTTGAAATTCTCTCTTCTGAGACCATGAAATGCCAATCGAGTGACTGAACATAATAAACAACAACAACAAAGAACGTTTCATCCATAATGCTTATAGAGGCTGCCTGGCTTTCTCCTCTGTATCCGGAGTCTATGGAATCCATGGTGACATTGTAGGGTGTGTGTGTCATGGGGGATGTTAGAAGGGACAATGATAGGGACTCACACTTCACTTTTGCCTTTTATTTCCCCTATATTTATTACTCATGGGCCTCTCCATTTATCCATGTTATACAGTAAAAACTCTCTCTCACCACAATCTAAAGGCTGAATTCTCCAAGGTTTTCTGGAGAAAGTGTGATGTCAGTGTCAAAATAGCTCTCCACCTGCCTGCACTGAGCAGTCTCGGTGAACCATCAGCCCTGCTCTTCTGTCCCCAGTACTCAATAGTTCACGTGAAGTGAACTCAAACTTGTAGCGTGGAAACCTCTAGCAACTTGGAGGGGCCTTAATTCTGTTCTTCAACTAGTGGTCAAGTAACAGCCCATGATGCTATCACCCCAGATTCTAACATAGGGGACTTTCTGCTCTTACTCTGCAAAAGTCTAAACTCTGACTTCCTTATACTGAGCATGAAATTTGAATTGTTTAAAAAGAAATTAAATATGCCATTTTGACGTGCAATATAGACAAACATGTTGGCAGCTTTTTAAAAGTTCAATTTCTTGGATGCACAGAAGTTTTTAAAAAATATAGAATTGAATTATATCTTGGTTTAAAGCTAATATTATTACAACTTCTTGAGTTTTCCCACACATTTAACCTTCAAGTAAAAATTTCTCAGGCAGATCTTGAAGAATGGTTGGGTGGCCCAAATTTTGTAATGATGTCTTTGATTGTTTGTATTCTGTTTCTGCTTTGTCTTTATCATTGAGATTTACATAAGATTTCTGATTTAAAATCTATTTAATGTTATAAAAATTTCTGAACAGTGTCTTATAATATACAAGGGCAATATTTGTTATTTTAAAATGTTTATTATCACAATTGTAGATATATATTATGGGGATGTTCAAAGTGATATAGTCATGTATGCACACAATAATTCTCAATATACAAACATGACACTCATATACAAACATGATATTATTTGCTTTGTTTTCTTCCACAAGCCTCAATATTCTCCTTCTCTTTTCCTCCCCCAAACTCATCTACAATTCTACTGATCTCTCTCCTCATTAAATTGAAGTCCCCTTCCTTTCCAATTTTTTCTCTAGATTCCCCATATGAGATAAAATGTGTGGCCCTTGATTTTCTGAATCTGTCTGATCTCACTTAGCATGATGTTCTCTAGTTCCATCCATTTTCTTGCAAGTAAATAATTTTCTTGCGAGTACATCCATTTTCTTGCGAGTACATTTTCTTG
>PVJS01051470.1:0-13967 GCA_004027185.1 Glis glis
TCACACCTCCCTCCATTCTGCTCCATCACACCTCCCTCCTTTCTGCTCCATCACACCTCCCTCTATTCTGCTCCATCACACCTCTTCTGAATCACTCCTTTCCAGTTCCTGAATCCCATGCAGTTTTGGTCCAGGTTGTCTGTGGTTCTATATTCACAGGGTATCAGCACACCAAACCTGATGTCATCTTCAGGTTGGAACAAGGAGAAGAACTGTGGATGGTACAGGCCCAGGTCCCCAGTCAGAGCCGTTCAGGTTAGTGATGGAGATGTTTGGCTCTTTTCCCTCTTATGCAGAATTGGGGCAAATTCTGATGCGATGTGACACGCTAGTTTGTGCTGTTTTTTTCTCATTTATACCCATGCTGTTGCTGGGCACGGTGGTGCATGCTTGTAATTCCAGTCCTTTGGAGGCTGAGACAGGAGGATCACAGGTTCATGGCCAGCCTTAGCTACTTAGTGAGGCCTTTCGCAACTTAGTGAGACCCTGTTTCAAAATAAAGAATAAAAAATAGGACTGGGGTGTAGCTCGGAGGTAGAATGCCCCTGGGTTCAATCCCCATTACTGCAAATAAATAAGTAAAAATAAATAACCATGCTGTCTTAATCACCTTCTCCTTGGCATCCTCAGTTTTCTTTTTACTCGCTTGGTAATAGATTAATTTCATTACTCATTCAAGCAGATTTTTCCTTTTTCCCTCACTTAATGTGACTTTCATGCCCCTTCTACTTTGTGTGTGTGCACACGTATGTACACCTGTATATGTGTTTGTGTATTGTAACTTAAATTCAACTACTGCAATTCCAACTTCCTTCTCTATGAAACCTATTGAATGATTCTTCCCCTTTTAGGCCTGCCCATGCTGATTATTAACATCATCTTTCTGACCAGCACATTCTTGCATCATCATTCGAAGTGTTCACCGTTCCCCTCACTTCAGTGGAACCTGCTGCCTCGCCACTCCACCAAGACCTCATTCCCCTAACACCTTCTCTTGCTCCTCCCTTTGTCCAAAGGGATCTTTGTTATGTTCTCCATTTTCCTTGTATATTGAAACCTTTGTGGTGTGTGTGTGTGTGTGTGTGTGTGTGTGTGTGTCTGTGTGGTGCTAGGGATGGAACCCAGGAACTTGTGTGTGGTAGGCAAGTGCTCTACCACTCAGCTATACCCCAGCTCGTGAATTATACCTTTTTTAAATTTTTTATTTTTTTGGTGGTACCGGGGATTGAACCCAGGGGCATTCTACCTCCGGGCTACACTCCCAGCCCTATTTTTATTCTTTATTTTGAAACAGGTCTCACTAAGTTGCGGAAGGCCTAAGTAGCTGAGGCTGGCCATGAACCCGGATCCTCTGGTCTCAGCCTCCCAAGTTCTGGGATTACCATGCCCAGCTTATTTTTATTTTGAAACAGGGTCTCACTAGGTTGATGAGAGTCTCACTACTTGCTGAGGCTGTCTTTGTGTTGTGGATGGTATTGATGTTGATTGATTGAAGTCTCTCACATGAATGACAGCAGAGTCAGAATGGTTTCTAGAGAAAATTATTATTATTAGAGAATCAGGGCAGCTGAGGGGGCTGGGGAGGAGAGAGAGGTCTCCTTTTCTCCTTCCACCAGTATCTTTTATTGAGGGTCTTTTTTTTGCAGTACTGGGGATTAAACCCAGGGGCATTTCTACCTCCGAGCTACACCCCCAGCCCTATTTTTTTATTCTTTATTTTGAAAAAGGATCTCACTAAGTTGCGGAGGGCCTCACTAAGTACCTGAGGCTGGCCATGAACCCAGATCCTCCAGTCTCAGCCTCCCAAGTACTGGGATTACAAGCGTGTGCCACCATGCCTGGCTCTTATTGAGGGTTTTAACCAAAACCCTGTCACAATAATTAATCCCAGAAGACAGCAAAGCAGTCATGGGATGAGTAAGAAAAAAACATCAAGGTAGTCACGGATGAATAAAGGAAGGAAAGGGGTAAACAAGGAAGTGTTCAGGGTCCCTGATTATGTCAGGGTCCCAGCTTATCGGTCCCATTTGGTCCTTGGAGATTTGTCTGGTTGCAAACAAATCTCCACTTGGGTGAGCAGTTTGTGCCCCTCCCAAGCTGGACCAAGGTGACCTCAAAGCTGATGACTAAGAAGGCTTCCAACATCCTTGAACCTGTGATCCTCCTGTCTCAGCCTCCCAAATACTGGGATTACAAGCGTGCGCCACCACGCCCAGATGAGATGTTATACTTGAGAGAGGACTGAGAGCTCTTTGCCATTTTTCTAGAGCTTAACAGGTATTCAATAATTATTGAATGAAACTAATGCTTAGAGATTCCTTACAACATCTTTATATTATGCTCCCTATTCCTTGAGCCAATATTGCTTTTGTTACCTATTATACAAAACTTGAAAACTCAAAACTGTCTTTATTCATTATCAGTTTCTTTTTTTGTGTGATACTGGAGATTGAACTCAAAGGCATTTTACATCTGAGCTACACCCCCAACCTCCAGCCCTATTTTGTTTTTATTTTGAAACAGGGTCTCACTAGGTTGATGAGAGTTTCACTACTTGCTGAGACTGTCCTCGAACTTGCGATCTTCCTGCCTCAGCCTCCCAAGTACTGTGATTACAGGCGTGCACCACTTTTCCCAGTTCATTATCAGTTTCTTATTCCTGTCATTGTCATCTTCTTTCTGTTTTGTTTTTTCTGCAGTACCTACTGGATTAGTTACATTTGTACTTGTGGTTTTACTTATATTGATAGATCCAATGTCTGAAACTAAGAGGAAAACCTCATGAAATGGCATGTTTAATGCAAAATTGTAGTAAACCAGGATCATTAAATGTTATTGATTGTAACATATAACTACTACTTTTTACTTTTAGACAACATTTGGGAAGTTGACGGTCATATGGAATGGCATCATAAAAATCAAGGCAAGCTGAGAAATATGGTAAAAAGTTATGAATGTACTGCATTTGGAAAACTTTGCCTTCTTAGTTCACATTATGTTTCTTCAAGACAAACTGTTCATAAATGTAGCACACATGGAAAGAGTTTGAAATATAATATGGATTTTACTAGTAATTATGCTGGAGGAAAGAATCTTAGTGGGTTTAACATACATGGGGAATCATTCCTCCATTCTAAAAACGAACAAACTGTTACTGGAATAAAATACTGTGGAAGTAATGAGTCTGGAAAAACTAACAAGAAGTCACAGCTTATGTGCAAACAAAAACCCTTTGAGTACAGTTACTTTGAGAAAACCTTGAGCAGCAAATCATACCTTGTAGTGCATCAGCAAACTCATGCAGAAGAAAAACCGTATGGATACAGTGGGAAAGACTTTAGTAGTCAGTCATATATCATTGTACATCAGAAAACGCATACAGGAGAGAAACTACATGAATGCAATAAATGTGGAAAAACATTTGGTTTCAGTTCACAACTGGCTGTGCATAAGAGACTTCACACAGGTGACAATCCCCATGAATGTTGTGACTGTGAGAAAGACTTCAGTAGAAAAGATCAGCTTATTTCACACCCGAGAATTCATTCAGGACAGAAACCCTATGGATGTAATACATGTGGGAAAGCATTTGGTTTGAAATCACAGCTCGTTATACATCAAAGAATTCATACAGGGGAGAAACCATATGAATGTATTGAATGTCAGAAAGCCTTCAATACAAAGTCCAACTTTATGGTCCATCGTAGAACTCATACAGGGGAGAAACCTTATGGATGTAGTGAATGTGGAAAAGCCTTTACATTCAAGTCACAGCTCATTGTACATCAGGGTGTTCACATGGGAGTAAAACCCTTTGGATGCCTTCAATGTGGGAAAGCCTTCAGTTTGCAGTCACAGCTCATTGTACATCAGAGAAGTCACACAGGAATGAAACCCTATGTATGCAGTGAATGTGGCAAAGCCTTCAGGAGTAAGTCATATCTCATTGTACATATGCGGACACATACAGGAGAGAAACTGCATGAATGCAATGATTGTGGGAAAGCCTTCAGTTTTAATTCACAACTCATTATACACCAGAGGACTCACACAGGAGAGAGCCCCTATGAATGTCATGAATGTGGGAAAGCCTTCAGTCGGAAATACCAGCTCATTTCACATCAGAGAACTCATGCAGGGGAGAAGCCCTATGAATGTAGTGACTGTGGAAGATCCTTTGGTTTAAAGTCACAGCTTATTATACATCATAGAACTCACACAGGGGAGAAACCCTTTGAATGCAGTGAATGTAGGAAAGCCTTTAATACAAAGTCAAATCTTATCGTACATCATAGAACTCACACAGGGGAGAAACCATATGGTTGCAGTGAATGTGGAAAAGCCTTTACATTTAAGTCACAGCTCATTGTGCACCAGGGAGCTCACACTGGAGTAAAGCCCTATGGATGTAGCGAGTGTGGGAAAGCTTTTAGTTTGAAGTCACAGCTCATTGTACATCAGAGAAGTCATACAGGTGTGAAACCCTATGGGTGCAGTGAGTGTGGGAAAGCCTTCAAAAGCAAGTCATACCTCATCATACATACGCGAATGCATACAGGAGAGAAACCACATGAATGCACCGAATGCGGGAAATCCTTTAGTTTCAATTCACAACTTCTTGTGCATCAGAGAATTCACACAGGAGAAAATCCCTATGAATGCGGGGAATGTGGGAAAGCCTTTAATAGGAAAGACCAGCTCATTTCACATCAGCGAACTCATGCAGGGGAAAAACCGTATGGGTGCAGTGAATGCGGGAAAGCCTTTAGCAGCAAGTCTTACCTTATTACACATAAGAGAACTCACTCAGGAGACAAGCCATTTGAATGTAGTGAATGTGGGAAAGCCTTCATTTGGAAGTCACTACTCATTATACATGAGAGAACTCATGCTGGGCAAAACCCTTATAAATGCAATCAGTGTGAGAAATCCTTCAGTGGGAAGTCACAGCTCATTGTACATCAGAGAATGCACACAAGGGAGAAACCCTATGAATGCAGCGAATGTGAAAAATCCTTTATTAGGAAATCTCAGCTCGTTGTACATCAGAGAACTCATTCAGGAGAGAAACCTTACAGATGCAATGAATGTGGAAAAACCTTCTCTCAGAAGTCAATTCTCAGTGCACATCAGAGGATACACACAGGAGAGAAACCCTGTAAATGCACCGAATGTGGGAAAGCCTTTTGTTGGAAGTCACAGCTCATTATGCATCAGAGAACTCATGCAGATGAGAAAGATATTGATGAATTTCATGTAAAAAACTTTGTCCCAAAAGTCACTTCACAGGGGACACCAAAATCATATAGGAGAGACACTTTACTGGAATCAGCTCATCATATACCAGAAAACTTATATTGAACAGAAACTATATGAATTGGCATATGCAGGAATCCAAGAAAGTTGCTGTTCACACACAAAAGTATTTGAAAATGCACACAGGACCCTATAAACTCACCAAACACTGACAGTTTTTAGCACCATGTGTGTTTTCTTTCTTTTTTTTTTTTTTGCGGTACTGGGGATTGAACCCAGGGGCATTTCACCTCCAAGCTACACCCCAGCCCTTATTTTTTATTCTTTATTTTGAAACAGGGTCTCACTAAGTTGCAGAGGGCCTCACTAAATAGCTGAGGCTGGCCACGAACCCAGATCCTCCGGTCTCAGCCTCCCAAGTACGGGGATTACAAGCGTGCGCCACCACGCCCAGCTACCATGTGTGTTTTCTGTGTGTGTGTTCTACCTCAAAGCAATTCCCCCCAGCCCTTTTTTTATTTTGAAATGGAGTCTTGCTAAGTTACTGAACTTGTGATCCTCCTGTCACAGTCCCTCAAGGGATTACAGGCATTACATGGGATTACAGGCATGTGCCACTGTGCCTGGCTTTGTTGTTGTTGAGATGGGTCTCAAAATCCTGGGCTCAAGTAGTGCCCCTGCCTCAGCCTCCTGAGTAGCTGGGACTACAAATATGTGCCACTGTGCCCTGCTTGTTTATACATGTGAGGAACCATGTGAATGAAAGGCATGCTGGCAGATCATTTTATTATGTGATAAAATTCCTAATGAGGAAACTTCATGAAGGAAGTAAACATAATGAATATAGAATGGACAACTTTGAAATTCATAGTGTTTTTTTCTGGGGGGAAAGGGGGTACTGGGGATTGAACCCAGGGGTGCTGTAGCACTGAGCTACACCCCAGCCATTTTTGTTTTAATTTTTTTGGTACTGGCGATTTAACCCAGCGTCATTCTACCTCCAAGCTACATCCCCACCCTCACCCCCTTTTTTTGTTTGTTTTTAAACAGGGTCTTGCTGCGTTGCTGAAGTTGGCCTCAAACCTGCAATCCTGTCTCAACTTTCCAACAGGTGTGTGCCACCACACCTGCTTTATTTTTTGCCAGGGTCTTTCTAAGTTGCCTAGGCTGGCGTGGAACTTGAGATCCTCCTGCCTCAGACTCCCAAGTACTGGGATTAAAGGCATTTGCTACCATGCTGGCTGACAATCATAGTTTATTAGGTAGTAGGGCTATAATGAGAAAAATTACAGGGCTAATGAATGGCAGGATTATCAAAATTAAAAGCATTTTAGGCATTAGGAGTTCTTAGCGTGGAGGATCATGCTTTAAGTTAGGCAAAATCTTTATCTAGCAATGATCAACCCTTGTAGCAAAAAAAAAAAGTAGGAATGAAGATCTATAAAGGCCGGGCGTGTTGGCGCACGCTTATCATCCCAGTACTTGGGAGGCAGAGACCGGAGGATCCGGGTTCGCGGCCAGCCTCAGCTACTTAGTGAGGCCCTCCGCAACTTCATGAGACCTGGTTTCAAAATAAAGTATAAAAAATAGGGCTGGGGGTGTAGCTCGGAGGTAAAACGCCCCTGGGTTCAATCCCTGGTACCGAAAAAAAAAAAGATCTATAAATGTTTGAACTGAGGTAGAGTCCAGCAGAACGGGTCACCTCATTGTGTATCAGGGATTTTTAAAAATCCCTATTCAATTAATCTAGAAAAATAATTTCTTTTAGAAATAATTTTAAGGGAAATTATCTTTGCAAATTTTTTATACCTTGTGAAATGATTGCAGAAAATACTCAACTTTAAATGGTAATAGAATCCAGGTGTGGTGGCACATGCTTATAATCCCAGTAGTTTGGGGGGCTGAGACAGGAGGATCACAGGTTTGAGGACAGCTTCAGCAAAGTAGCGGGACTCTAGCAAGACCCAGTTTCCAAACAAAAAATAAAAAGGACTGGGAGTGTAGGAATGACCCTGGGTTGATTCCTCAGTACCACCATCACCATCACCACCACAACAAACCAAATAATTTAAAAATTAATGATATTAGAATATGAAGTCTTTTTTAGTAAGTAAATATAATAATCAGATTTTTAATAAGAAATACATCCCAGACCTACAGAAATGATTTGGGTATCATCCTGTGTGTGGTACATAATATGCATAGTTCGAAATTTTACTGAGAAATACCATATGTAAATCATAAATTAGCTAGTAGATACAGTATCACCCTGGGATTTCCATGCTGCATACCAACATTGTTTGCTTCTTAACAAATACAGCTTGTTTCTACAGAACTATTGCTGATTAAAGATGAGTTTTAACATAGTTTCTCTTATTTCCACCTTCCTTAAGCAGTCCTGGCAACTATCTTTTCAGTTATTGAAGTCAGTGTCATCACATTTTGTGGGTTGGTGTAGCCTGGATTCTTTTTTTTTTTTTTCAGAACTGGGGATTGAACCCAGGGGTGTTCTACCTCCGAGCTACACCCCTGGCCCTATTTTTTATACTTTTTATTTTGAAACTGGGTCTCACGAAGTTGCGGAGGGCCTCACTAAGTAGCTGATGCTGGCCGCAAACCCGGATCCTCCGGCCTCCACCTCCCAAGTACTGGGATTACAAGCGTGTGCCACCACGCCCGGTGCCCGGATTCTGTTTCACCCTCACTGGCTGGCACATCTGGAATTCCTTTAGGAGAAGTAATCCTCACAAATGTACGTAGTCATGATGGGACCATCATTCAAGGTGTCCTGTCAGGGACTTGGCTGATCACCAAGGTTAGCTGAACACTTTGATGTGTGTGTGTGTGTGTGTGTGTGTGTGTGTGTGTGTGTGGTGGGGTAAATGGGGATTGAATACATCTGAGCCATACTGCAATCCTAAGGTCTCACTAAATTACCTTGCACTGGCCTCAAACCTGAGATCCTCCTGTCTCAGCCTCTCAAGTGTTCGGATTACAGTTGTGCCTGACACAACTTTAAACTTTTACTAGACTTCCCAAGAACAGAAGAGCAGTCTGAGCTTTTGTCCTGTGGTAGCATCTTGATGTGATCATTAATTAGTTCTTTCTGTATAGATTTCCTGGAACAGCTTTAGTTATTGTCATTCTTAATTTAGTTCACTTCTGTTTCTTTCTAGTTGAGCTATTGGGTATCCTTTTAATACATTCCTTGAGTCAGTCAGTTCTTGTGTATTTCTATGGCTTATAGTTTAGTAATTCAGACTGCTTCACCAGTGCATACCAGACAGTGGGATGTAGGCAGAAGCTTGCAAGGCTTCATGGATATTAGGCAATGGTTGTTTCCCAAGACAGAAGGAATGGCTTTCAGGTCTCCATATGCCATGGCCGGAAGTTGGTGCATGATGCAAAGTAGAGAAATTGTTAGAATTATATGTTCATATGATCCTGTTCTTAGGGATATGCAGTGTTTGCTGCTGTTGAAAATTACAAACAATAAGAATTCTGGACCACGGTCAAGAGGTGACTGCCTCTGATGGCCATGGACAACATGGGGAACAATGAGCTCGAAACCTCAGTTCAAGACAATGTCAAGCAGGTGGATGTGAAGCCAGCTACTGGAATGTTTATGTGTAGCTCTAGAGGCAGGGTGGTAAGAATCATGCCTGTTTCTTACCACAGTCACCACTTCTCAACCTCAGTGCACATATATATATATGTATGTATGTATATATGTACATACACACACACACACCACCACCACCACCACCACCACCACCACACTATATTCCCAGCCCTTCCCCGCTTTTATTTTGTCTCACTTAGTTGCCTTGACTGGCCTCAAACTGGCAATCCTCCTGCTTTAGCTTCCTGAGTCACTGGGATTACAAGTGTGTTTAGGAAATTGTTTAAGGTAATCTCATTACTGTGGCACCAGGGCTGTGTTCTGACTGTGCTGGTATCCCTGGGGGATGATTGGAGGGGATTGCAGAGGCCAGGGTGTGGTCCGGGCTCAGTTGTGGCTGGAGAGGGGGAGGGGTGTCACGTCACTGTAGATGCAGGAGGATCTGCAGCCCAGTTGATGTCAGACTCCATCGTGCTCCACTGAATGGGAACCACCAGGGAAGAGGTGCTTCCTTCCCTGTGGGGCACGGGGCTGGGGGATGGGTTCCATTTGGGATGAGTGAGAAGTGAGTTGCAGTTGAGATGTCCATGTAGGTGTCTGAATATCAAGTCTTCCATAGACAGCTGATCTTTGTGAGTGTGTGTGTTGTGTTTCCCTTATGAGAAAACTCACTCAGAATAGAGTGGCCGCCGGATGTGGTGGCGCACGCTTGTAATCCCAGTACTTTGGGAGGCGGAGACCAGAGGATCCGGGTTCGTGGCCAGCCTCAGCTCGTGCATGCGCGTGCTCTCTCTCCCTCTCTCTCTCTCTCCTTAGTGAGGCCCTCCACAACTTCGTGAGACCCGGTTTCAAAATAAAGTATAAAAAAATAGGGCTGGGGGCGTAGCGCAGAGGTAGAACGCCTTTGCGTTCAATCCCCGGTATCGCAAAAAAAAAAAAAAAGAATAGAGTGGCCACCTGGACATGCCTGGTCTAGCCTCAGCAGCGTCAGCCCTGTGCCCCTTTGCCATCAGTGAGTGGTAATGAAGTCTAGGGGAATGAGTGAGCCAGAAGGTGATATCTCAGGGAAATCAGAGCCAGGTCACCTGAGGTGAGGGGGTCCTGCTAGAGGTGAGAGGAGAGGAAAGGACTGGGGGGCCATGCAGGGTGGCAAGGAGATGTGTAGGACAACAGAGGAATCCTGCTGAGGGGCTGAGGCCAGGACCCAGGGATGGGCAGACATGGCAGAACACTGGGGTGGGATCCAGGTTCTGAGGGGGTCTGTGCTGAGCATTGCAGGGGCACCATGGAGGGACCAGGTTGGCTGAGATACACTCCAAGCACCATCAGGACCCAGGGACTCCCCCTCTCTTAGAAAGAGGTATGGGGACGGGGGAAGGACTGTCACCTTCCTGGGAGAGTCGGTAGTTCTCACAAACTCTAGATAGAAGTGTTCTCTAGAAAGAGGCATGACGACGGGGTAGGAGCGTCACCTTGCTTGGAAAAGTGGTAGTCCTCAAACCGGAAATAGGAGTCCTCTAGAAGGAGGGGTGAAGAGCACCACCTTCCTCAGGTGCTGAGTAGGAGTCCTGTTCTGCAACCACCTCCCCACTGTCCTTATCTAGGAACCCACCACCCCCTCCCTCTGCCCTGAGGGCCCAAAGAGTCCGGAACTTACCCAGAGAGATTCTCACCAGAGGCTGCAGGACTTTGCCTCAGGCACAAGCACCAACCCAAGCAAGGCAAAGCAGGTAAGGACAAGAGCTCATCCCTAGAAGGCTTCCCAGCACCCCAGGTGTTCCTCTAGAACCACGTGTTCCCCCAATGCCTCTGGGTGCTCCCCAACACCCCAAAGGCTCTCTAGCACTCCAGGAGGCTCCCCACCACCCCAGGTGTTCCCCCAGCACTTCAGATGTTCCTCTAAAACCTTTATGTGTTTCCCCAGCACTCCAGGTGTTTTCTCATTACCTCTAGCTCTTCCCCCAACACCCCCAGCACTCCAGGTGACTATCCAGCACCCTTAGGTGCTCCCCCAGCACCCCAGGTAGCTCCTTCAACACCCCAGGCTCTCCCAGTATCCCCAGGCAGCTTCCCCTTGCATCACCATGTGGCTTCCCCAACCACCAGGCACTTCCCCTCCCTCCTGTGGATTCCTCATTCCCAGATGGGGTCCCCCATCCCCAAGCGCTGCTCTCCTACCAGCAGGGATTCTCCATCCAGCTCCTTCCTGAACTTCCCCTCCCCCAGTTGGCTTTCCGTCTACCAGACAGTGCCTCCTCCCTTCCCTAGCCCTCCCCCTTCTCCTGGGTGTCTCCCCCTGTCCTGAGATGCCTGCCCCTCCATCAGTCTGTCTCCCAGGTGCTGGTACTACCTTTCCTTGAACTCTCAGCTCTGGGGGTTTAGTTTTCTCACACAGGGCTGCTGACTTGACACCTTGGCTAATCTGCAGGGGCTCCCAGTGCTGAGCTGGGTTCTGTATAAAACAGCCTGGGGTTGCTCCAGACAAGGAAAGGGCCCTGCCCCTCCAGGGTCCTGGGTGCTCCTCCAGGGTCCTGGGTGCTCCGTGTATCAGCTGGCTGAGGTGGGCTCAGCTCTGGAGGCGTGCCCAGGTGTCCTGTCCATTTTGACACTGCTGTTCGCCCCCTACGACGTGGTCAGGAGATGGTCCTTTCTGCAGTACATAATGCACGGACCACCATCTTTGCTGTCTCTTAAGATGTTAGCTGGGCTCATCTCCCCTTTCTTGGTGGGCACAAGCTATCCCAGCTACCTCTGTGCATCCCTGTAACTCAGGGCTAGAAGTCTTCTTGTTTTGGGGCAGGAGAGTTTGGCTTTGGAGACAAGCTTTTTGTCAATTACCGGTGGCACCAAAGATCCCTTCTCCAGCGTGTGGAGCGAGCCCAGCAAGCCATGTCAGAAGTCCCCAGTGCAAAGGAGCGGGGGACCTGATCCCCTGCAGCCCTCAGATGCCCCCCATGTAGACTCTGGGTTTGTGAGCAGGCTTCAATGCTCAGGTGAGTCACCTGAGGGCCCAGCCTCCTTGTAGTTGGGGCTGATTTCTAACACGATCAGTCTGAAACTACTTAATATAAACCAGAACTACTTACCATGAAAAATTAATTTTCTGCCGCGGAACTACTTTACATGAACCAGACGTTCTTTCTTTGAACTAGAACTTCTTTTTTGCACCATAACTAATTTTGTTTTGCTGCAGTACTGAGCACTGAACCAGGTGCATTTTACCTCCGGGCTCTGCCCCCAGCCTTACTTCTTATCCCTCATTTTTATAACTGGGTCTCCCTGAGTTGCTGAGGGCTTCACTAACCAGCTGAGGCTGGCCTTGAATGATATCCTTTTGTCTCAGTCTCCCGAGTACGGGGATACAAGCTTGCACCACCACGCCCGGCTCCATTATTTTTTAACTTAAATTCTTTCCTTTTCCGTATAATATTTCTGCTCTAGGTACCTGATCCTAATTTGCTTATAATTCTCTCCAGTTTTAGAGGAAGAAATTCAAATGTATTTCTCCTTCTTACCACATTTAAAGGTACACAAATTACTTCTTCGCTTGACTTCCACAAACTGTTTTAGCCTGCCTTGTGATTTTCTTTTTGGCAGTGACAAGGGGAGGTTCCGTACCAGGCTGCCATGGGCCTGCCTCTGCCAGAACCTCCCTAAGTAGCTGAGGCTGGCCGCAAACCGGTAATCCTCCGGTATCAGCCTCCACATTACTGGGATTACAAACGTGCGCTGCCACGTACACCTGAGAATCTTATTTTCCAAATATGATACATTGCACTGGACTAGTAACTGCCTGCTTTATAAAGTGTATGTTTAATATAATATACACGTTGCAGAATCCTCATTATATGAATTAAAAACCACACGTCTCAGCTGACCTGCATCCACCAGCCACAAGAGGGCAGCATCTCACTTTCTCTTAGGCAGGAGTAGCATGCATTCCATCTTTGAAATCCCACCTCAGTTTGTGTGAGGGCTGCTACTTCCTTCTTAGCATCAGTACTTCATTCTCAGGTTCAGAACCTCCTTCTTAGCACCCTGTATTTTCCTGTGATTTGGGACCTCCGTAAAAGTTCCAGGGCTTATTTTGGTGGAAGGGTACATCCTTCTTTCTGACCTGGAGATTTCTTGGTTGCACAGGAAGTCCTCTCTCTGACCTGGAACGTTGAGGTGCCAGAACAACTTTATCTTACCCATAACTTTCTTGGTTGCACAAGGAAGTGTCTTACCTGGAACATTCTTCATTGTACAAGAAGGCATCTCTCTGACTCGGAACTTTGTGGTGCAAGAACCACTGTATCCTACCCGGAACTTCCTGCGTTGCACAGGAAGTCCTCTCTCTCATCTGGAACGTTGTGGCGCCTGATCCACTTTATCTCGCCCGGAACTTTCTGCGTTGCACAGGAAGTGTTTTGCCCGGAACTTTCTGTGTTACACAGGAAGTCCTCTCTCTCACCCGGAACGTTGGGGCACCAAAACCACTTTATCTTGCCCGGAACTTTCTGCATTGCACAGGAAGTCTCTTGCCCGGAACTTTCTGTGTTGCACAGGGAGTCCTCTCACGCGGAACGTTGTAGCGCCAGAACCACTTTATCTTGCCTGGAACTTTCTGCGTTGCACAGGAAGTTCTCTGTTACTCGGAACGTTGTAGCGCAAGAACCTGCTTTATCTCACCTGGAACTTTCTGCCTTGCACAGGAAGTATCTTGCCCGGAACTTTCTGTGTTGCACAGGAAGTATCTTGCCCGGAACTTTTTGCGTTGCACAGGAAGTCCTCTCTCTCACGCGGAACATTGTGGCGCCAGAAATATTATCTTGCCTGGAACTTTATGCATTGCACAGGAAGTACTCTCTCACCCGGAACGTTGTGGTGCAAGAACCTGCTTTATCTTACCCGGGACTTTCTGCATTGCACAGGAAGTGTCTTGCCCGGAACTTTCTGTGTTGCACAGGAAGTCTTCACTCATGCGGAACGTTGTGGCGCCAGAAACACTTTATCTCGCCTGGAACTTTCTGTGTTGCACAGGAAGTGTCTTGCCCGGAACTTTCTGTGTTGCACAGGAAGTCCTCTCTCTCACCCGGAACGTTGT
>PVJS01051471.1:0-13967 GCA_004027185.1 Glis glis
TGTGTGTGTGTGTGTGTGTGTGTGTGTGTGTGTGTGACTTACATCTTTGACAATGTTTTTAAATCAATGAATTCTTTCCCCAGAGGGGGCACAAAACATATATATGTACATGCACTCAACATACTGTAAAGGTTTTAGGGGGTTCATGAACTTTCTAGGTGTCTGTGGACCAAGATCTTTTTCTATATGATCTATGTATGGCTCAAATTGTATTGAAAACTATTCATTTTTTTAATTGATAGTAATCTGAATATCTAGTTCCTGTTTTCCTCCAATATGGCAGACTGGATTTCATTCATCACACTTACATAATTTAGACAAAATATTATTATTGAAAGATACCTCCTCCCAAGGTCCTAATGGAATAGATAGATTACGTTGGTTAAATAGCATGGTTCTGCATGTGACCCTTCTATGGTGTCTTCTGTTCTCAAACCAACCCTTTGGCCACATATGAAGTCACCACTTAAAAGACCCAGGAGGACTGTTTGCTTGGGACGTGCTGTCCTCATGTGCTTAACTATACTGACCCTTCCTCAAGTCCCTCCCTCCCGTGCAGATGACAGTGGGATGGGCACACCGATCAAATACTTGAGACCACACTGTCTTTTGGTTTATACACAACCCAACCAGTAGAAGAACTAACCCCCCTCCAAATCCCGCCTGCTGCACCTTGGCTGACCGCCTTTGCCCGCCATTACTCTCTTCTGAGGATGGAAGAGTGCGCCATCCCCACCACTCAGCTGACTGCTGTAATTGCAGTGTTTGAGTTACCGCTTTCTCCTTTTCCTCTTGCATGGGTCCTCTGAGGTATTCCTCTTCTTGCCTTCTATCCCCTAAGCCCCTGGCATTGCTCTTGTCTCAAAAACAAAGCCAGTTTTGGATGAGGGTAGGAATTGATCAAAGCCTTGCTTCTACCATCATGTGGTGGCTTTGGATCTGTCTTTTCCTCCTCACCTAACTCTGGTCTAACAACAGATAACCCAAGTCATCACCACCTCCAGGAAGCATCTCTCGACTCACCCTTGCTGCATCAGCACGGCCCTGCCTGTGTCCTCGTGGCCCCTTGCATCTTGTGGCACAGTGCCCAACACACTGTGTTTACCAGTCGGTCCCTCCACCAGACCATGTTGGCTGGCTCACGCTGCATCAGGACAGAGACTGAGTCTGACTTTCTCTGAAACCATCACACACAGCACAATGCCAGGCACGAGGTAGCTCTTCCGTAGTGAAGATGAGATTCATGGATGAAGGCTTCTTATTAATGTCACTCACTGCGTGCTCCTTCATCTCATCACCTTCTTTTGGGGCCACATCTTCTCCCTGTGTTCCTGCCTCCTGGAAAGAAGTCTGCAAAAATTTAGCCCTTATTGTTTACTTACCTGTCAAGGTTTCTGGATAAACTTCTTTCTCCTGGTCCATCCATCTCCACCCCTGGGATATTTTCCCAAGTCCTTTCCTCTACCCAAGTCAGCGAACCTCTGCCTAATTCTACCACCTTCCTTTCTCCATTCTACCAGGTCCATATCTGAAAGCCTCATTTTCTACATTACCAAGGGCTCCGGCTGCATTTTACCTATCAAGATTAGTGCTTGTGAGTCTCATAAACTGACCGCTTCTCTTCCCTTTGTGTCCATAGTTTGGAACCATTTGGAACAGACCAATTCATCTGCTCACTGGCTAGGAAGCTTCTCTCCTTTCACCCTCTTTGGAGAGTGTGTTGAGAAGGGAGCCTTCCATTTCCTGCAGAGGACGTGCAGGGTCATAAACAGTCTGCGGCATCTGCAAACCAGCTGAGACACAGAGTAGTGGTTCTCAAACACTGCATGTGAAGAATCACTGGGAGGAGCTCAGTGAGACCAGATGCCCACTGCTATGGCGTGGGTCTGGCATGTCCCCCAAAGACTCATGTGTTGAAGGCATGATCCCAGGGCAGAACAGTTCAGAGGCAGGGACATGGCTGAAGGAGGTGGGTCACTGGGGCGTGGCCTTGGGGACTATATTTGTCCCTGGCCCCCTCCTCTCACTCTCTCTACTTCCAACTGCCATGAGCTGAGGACAGTTTTTCCTCCTCTGTGCCATGTCCTAGAGTCCTGCTAGCTTGGTTTCTGCCTCGGATCCGGCTGATCATGGACTGACCTCTGAAACCATGAGCCCTACATAAACCTTTCTTCTTCTAAGTTGTGCTTGTCAGGTACTTTGGCCACAGCAACCAAAGAGTTGACCCAAACACCCTTCAGAGTTTCAAATTCAATACTTTTTGCATGTGGTTGACCAGGAATGTGTGTGTTTGATAAACACACCCAAGCAATTCTGATATTAGTGTTGAGTGGCTCACGAGCTCACACATGTCACTGTAGAATAGTGATTTCTTTTGTCTCTCGTGAAGAATGGGCCATAGGACAAGTCCCCACAGTAGCTCTGGAAGTAGGTTGGAACATGGTGCATCTTGGAAATTTGTGACTCACCCAGGGGGTGGCATGCATACTGATATGGGTGCATGTCATTTGATTTTGAAGACAGAGATACATTAGTGAGAATACTGCTTTAGACTACAAACTGGTGGTGATAGCTTGAGAATACCACTTACCTTTTTTTAGCATCAATTTCTTGATATGTTAAACTGGGGTTGACTTTTGGAAGGTTTTGAGGAACTCGGGGATAATGTAATTGAGTAGTTACCATGATGCCTAGCATGTAGTAGACCCTCGATAAGTGGCAACTTATGTTCATGATATTATGGTTAATATCCCTTTAAAATCCCATGATCAGACCCTATTAAAAAATGAATCAGAACAAGAAAGATCTTTCAGAATACCCCCTACCCCACTTTCTGCTTCTCCCTCCTGGTTTCGGCTTCTCTGTAAGCGGCGATGCTGGTTGCAGATAAGAAGTTCCCCCTCGTATTTTAAATACCGTAGGAAGTCAGGTTTTTGACAGCTCTCGTCTGCATAGATGTGAAGCCAGGAGAAGGGCTGGGGAGGAAAGCAGAGGCGCTCTCTCTGCCGGCGCGGAGGTGTGCGAAGTGGCTGATTAGCTAGGTATTTTTAAAGTTTCATAGGTGTGAGGCAGCCTCCGCTAATGAGAGTTTTAGGGGATTTCTCAAATCTGAAGTGAAGGGTGCCAAGCGTGCTACACGACCTTGGGGCTTTCCTGTACATGTTAACTAATATTACAAAGGACTTGCAGGAAGCCCTCTGAAGTCAACTTCTGCAGGAGGAGGGGTGGGGGGACAGGTGAGGCTCCGTGGATCGGGAATGGAGAATTAATGATGGTTGCTATAAATAGATCCCTCCGAAGGCTGGGGCCGAGTATCGAGTTGTCTGCAAAGAGCTGGACATGGAGGGCTCTGGGCCAGGAATCGGGTCAAGGGTCCCAACGACAGTGTTTCGTTTGGAGGCACAAGCAAAAGACAGTCACGCCTAGGGTCGCCAAGGCTGATGGGGGCTCCGGCTGCCCCCTTGCAGCACACCCCACTGCCAACTCTTTCAAGGGGTCAGATCTGTTATAGGGGAAGACCTGGTGGACCTCAGTTCAGGAAGAGTGGGCAGGCTGGGCCGGGGAAGAGAGATCCTGCACAGCTATTAAGTACCAATTCTTGCCTTTGGCAGCTTCCACGTGCTCATTCCTTCCTCTTTGAAGCGCGCCCTGTTCTGTTTTCTAGGCAGTGCCCCTGCTACCTTGGAGAGGCTGAGGAACATTCCAAAGCTCTTGCCAATACTCAGTGGTGGAGAGGATTTGGACTCCTGACTCCCTGTCCTGGTAGTCGTGGGTTTATTAGGACACGGGGTGTGAGCTGTGAGGTCTGAGTGGGATGCAAACACTGGCCTTCATCATGAAAGACCAGAGGGAAGCTGCAGGATCTGAGAGGATTAAAACTGGGATTACGACAGGGTCTGATTCCTCTTGATAGGATGGGGGAAATGCAGATACTAACAGACACACTGCATGTTGCAATCAGAGACCCAGGTAGCAGTGGAGGGAAAGAGGGACTCACTGAATTATTATGGTGTGTGGCAGTAGAATCTTTTCTTCTGGGCCAGGGGTCATGCCCAAGCAAAGCAAGTGATCATGGCAGAGCCTGAAGTTGAGTGGGAAAATGCTGTTTTTGTGTGGGGAAAGTGAGGCAGAAACTAAGGCAATGGTCTAGATTAGGATGGGATTGGAGACATGAGTGTTGGTAAAAGGTATGACTCTGTTACCTGGGGACTCAACCAGCTCAGAGCCAAGTCCGTACCAGGTCTGCAGAGCTATCAGATATTGAACTTAAGGGTTGTTTTGTCTTTCTGGGCCCTGTCTTCAGCACCCTTGTATCCTTCCAGTACTTGGCCTGGTGCCTGGCACCCTATTTCTTCAGCTCTACCTGTGCTTCCTCCCCATGAGTCCTCTCGCCTATCACAGGAATCCTAGGCTTAGGGACTCACTCTGCCACTGAATTCTGGGTCGACTGTGCAAGACCCCCACCTTCCCTGCAGAGTTTCTTCATCTGCAGAATTTGTAAAACTCCCTTCCCTCTGTACTTTGCAGGGGGCTGCAGGGAAAAGACATAACCGTGTTTTTTTTTTTTTTTTTTTTTTTTTACTTCACAGCCATCTAGGGCATAGCCCAAAGTGGTGGGTCTCAAACTCGAGATATCTTTGAAGTCTCAAACTTTATCTTAAAAAAAAATAATCACATGCATTCTGTATTCTGCTCCATAATGTATTCAAGTTTGCTTTAATATAAAATAATGTTGTTTTCCCTCCAAATTGAAAGATGCCTTCTCCCCCCCCCCCTTGTATCTTCATATGTCTCCCGGTATACTGTGTGTCCCAGTTTAAAAGCCCTTTGAAAAGAATAAAGCAAGAATAAAAGAAAACTATAAAGCACTGAACAAGTGCAAGGCATCCATAGAGTTCTTATTTATTAATAAATAATTGCTTTTAATAATTAATGCCAATCAAATCCACTTAAATGGCCCAAATCCTTCAGGAATTGGAGGCAGCCTCAGCCACAGCAAAAGAAAAACAGCCAGAAAAACACAGATGAGTGTCTTTTGTTTTGTGTTTTTCTCCAGTGCTACTGGCTTCTATGTTGGGCTTCATTTTCAAGTCTCACCTGATAGGAAGTACAAACAATAACAACAATAAGAAAACAACAGCACAACTTGCTACGTGCGAAGCATTCTGTCAACATTTATTTATTTATTTATTATTTTTTTTTGGTACTGGGGATTGCACCCAGGGGAATTCTACCTCTGAGCTACACACCCAGCCCTTTTTATTATTTATTTTAAAACAGGGTCTTGCTACGTTGCTGGGGCTGGCCTCAAACCTGCAATCCTCCTGTCTTAGCCTCCCAAGTACTGAGATTATAGGTGTGTGCCATCACACTCTTGTAAACATTGTACATGCATTATCTAGTTGCTTTCTTCTGACAGGGCTACATAGTGGGGATAATATGTAATTTGCAGAAAGAATGCAGAAGCTCAAGGAGGTAAGTAATCCTTCTGAGAACACGGTTAGGTCAAGGTGAAAGCAAGGTCAAGGTCTAGTTTGAAAGCAAACTACAACCTATATCCTGTTCCACCTGCCAACTCTGGTCCACTACTTGTTTTTGTAAATAAAGTTTTATTAGAACACATCCACGGCCAATCATATAGGTATTGTCTATGTCTACTTTTGTGCTAAAAGGGTGGAGTTTGGTTGTAACAGTTCCTCTCTGGCCAGGAAAATATAAAATATTTACTATCCAACCTCTTACAAGAAAGTTGGCCCAAGTCCATCCAGAGGTCTCACTGTTCTTGACAACCCTTACTTTGAGCAGACAATCTGTCTTTGTGAGAGGCTGATCCTGACGTTCCACAGAAGGCAGAACCACCCGAGATCCAAGGGTGGTGTTGGGTCCAGGAGAGGGAATCTTCTGGCAAGAGGGCTTCATCTGTCCATATCTGCTTTGCTTTCAAATGGGGGACCTGTAGAGCTCTTGCCCCAGTTACCTCCTGCAGTCGGTTCTCCACACTGCCGCTCTGGGGACCTTTTGACCACTACTGAATACACTCACATTTACTGATACTCCTTCTGTGCTTCCTGTGGCCTCAGGAGCACACCAGGATTTCAGTATGTGCATCAGAAAGATTTTCATGACCAGCACCATTTGCTTCTTCCTGGCCTCAGCGCTTGGCATTTTTTTTAGGGAGGAAATTTCTGTCTTTTTCCAACATTTCCACATCTCTGGGCATCCTTCTAAGGTATTTATATTTTCTAGGTAGTGGGTTGCTGAAATGACTAGCCAATGCCTGGGTTGTGTGTACTGGTAGGTAGGTTCCCATGTCTGTAGAGTTCCGGTAAGGTCTCCCAGGTGGTAGGAACATACGCCCTACTTAGCCTTCCTTTCTTCCCATCTCAGTTCCATTTTTCTTCCTCTTCACTGTTAGGGAAGTCAGGGTATGCTTCCCTCTGCAGTTCTGAATCCCACAGAAGGAAAGGGGTTGCTCATCTCTTCCCCTCATGCTCAGCAGAGCTGTGCAAAAGTAGATTTGGGTGTGCTAGCTGAGCCAAGGAAAAAGGGTTGTGGCTGCTGCGTGTGCACTTGCTCTTGAAAAACTCAGACGGATGGCAGAATTGGCTGCTACTGTGCTCCTGGGTGGGAAACACCATAATAAACCCTCAACTCAAGCCTCTGTCTTCATGCTAGACACAGATACCCCGTTTAGCTCCCGAAGACTTTACATCCCTCTACATGTGGCTACCTTTTTAATAAAATGCTCCCCTCTCTATAACTAACTCCTTTGCATTCTTAAAAACTCAGTGCAGGATTTGGGGGTTTGGGTAGGATCTTCTATGAGCCCCTGGTTAGATTTGTTTCTTCCCTTGGTTCCAGCATCTATCTGTACTTGCTTCTTTGCTGGCCCCAACTGTGAATTTACTCCTCAATACTTCTAGACTGGGAACTGTGTGAGGATGGATATTTTGTCTTGTTCATCTTTTCTTTCCCCCGAATTAGCACAACATATGGTGCAGAGTGTGTATACAGCTTAGGGAGCATTTGGAGACAAATAGCAGAGCTCTTGACCACTGTTGACTTAGACCAAGAGAACATCTTCCCCTTACTTAAGGGGAAGGTCAGGGGAGATGGTCCCAGTGGTGGTGCAGGCAGCAGCTGTGCCCTCTAGGATCCAGACCGCTCTATTCCTTCCAGTTTTCCACCTTCTGTATGGTTTTAGGCATCACAGATTCACACGGTGACTTCCAAAGAGGGTGGCAAGAGGGGGTTGGAGCACATTTTCTGCAGGTGTGATTTTTCTTATTTTGCCGGGAAGTAGTTACTAGAAGCTACTCTCGGCTGATTTTTCTTCATTTCTTATTGGCCAGAATTGGATAACGCGCCCTGTGCTAAACCAATCTCTGGCAAAGGGGCACATTTCAGTGGTGATTGATTTATAATAGTGGTCATTTGTCAACAGAGGCAAGGGAGTGGATGTTCTTATCGGACATTTTCAAATAACAACAGTCGTATCCCCAAATGTCTCTCCACTCCATCAATTCTGTAGGTGGGGGCAATTTAAATTTGAAGAGTTCTTGTCATCAATAAAACATAGAGTACCCCTGAACCACTGTTTTTTTTTTCTTTTCTTTTTGTAGTAGGGATTGAACCCAGGGGCATTCTACCTCCGAGCTACACCCCCAGCCCCACTTTTTATTCTTTATTTTGAAACAGGGTCTCACTAAGTAGCTGAGGTTGGCCGCGAACCCGGATCCTCCGGTCTCAGCCTCCCAAGTACTGGGGTTACAAGTGTGCGCCACCATGCCTGGCCCTATTTTTTATTCTTTATTTTGAAACAGGGTCTCACTAGTTTGCTGAGAATCTCGCTGCTTGCTGGGGCTGTCTTCAAACCTGTGATCCTCCTGTCATAGCCTCCTAAGTACTGGGATTACAGTCCTGCTCCACCACACCTGGCTTCTGGCCCACTTATACAAGGGGGGAGTTTTTTTTTTAGTTAAAGGAAGGTGGGAAAAGCTTCCCCATTTGAAACTGCATTCTGACCCACCATGCCAGATGGAGTGTGAGAGAAGGATATGCAGAGAGAAAACACTGCAGGAACCACCACGGTCACCCTAGGACAAGCCGATACTTCTAGGGTAGATTTTCCTCCTGAAGAGTTCAGTAGCCATTTACTGAGGAGCATGCATGTCCAGTCTCAGCCACCAACAGGACAGAGCACTGCCCCTCATGAAGCTGACATCCAAGAGACATCCAGGGTGGACCAGGTGAGAGAACTTACTGGACATCGAGGCTTGTCTTCTGCAACCCAGGTAATCCATTCATTCAACAACGATTTATTGGAAACCTACAATGTGCCAACTACTATAGTTTGTATTGGAGATCCAGCAATGAATAAGATAGGATTCCTGCTTCCAAAGAGGGGAGACAGAGGATAAAGATGTCAAGCGATAACGGAGAAAATAACATCTAGAAATAAATGCTGCCCAACTACGGAACCAGTCAAGGTGTCCATGAACAGATGAATGGATTATAAAACAATGGGATATGTACACAATGGAATTTTATGCAGCCATCAAGAAGCACAAAATTACGTCATTTGCAGGGAAATGGATGGAATTAGAGAACATTATGCTTAGTGAGATTAATCAGTCACAAAAAGTGAAAAGTCAGATGCTCTCCCTAATATAGCGGAAGCTAGGGGAGAATAGGGCGTAAGAGGGACTCCAGACAGAGATGGAGAAAACCTCAGATGAGTAAAGAGGGTGACCTAACTGAGGGAGATGGGAGGGGGGAAGAGGGAAACACCTTAATGCTTAGGATGTAAATACACAAATATATCAAAGTCAACTACTATGCTGAGCTTGAGGAGGAGGGAAGGGGGAGGGAATGGGGGTGGGAATCAGGGGAGGGCTAATTGACCAATGTGTGCATGTATACTTGTATCACCCTGAAACCTATCAAGATGTATGATTACAATGCACCAATAAAAAAAATAGATGCTGCCTATAAGCAGGGTTGAAGAGGGACAAGTGCCTATGGCTGGATGTCCAAGAAGGGCTCTCGCAGGAGGTAGAATGTGATTTGGAGCCTGAAGGATATCAAAGATCCACTTACATGAAAGTATATAAGCATGTGGGCTTGTGAGCGCACATGCATCTTGTGTGTGTGTGCATGTGTGCACGTGTGTGTACTCTAGACAGAAGGAACTACAAGGGAAAAGGACTGGAGATAGGAAATAATTCTTCCTGCTCCATGGATGCCCAGGGCCTCCAATGCAGAGTGGTGGAAAGGGAGAGTCTGAGTGCAAGGTGTGGCCACAGAGGAAGGTGGCTGCTCTTCCTGGAGGCTCTAGGTCATGCTATAGAACTTCTTCCTATTACATTTTCCCTGCCTCCTCTTGTGCCAGCGTGAGCAACATGGATAAGAAATGCATAAAATACTTCAAATAGCAGCTGTGGGGCTTTCTTGAGCACATTATTTGTTATTATGTTATTTGAATTGTAGGATGCGGCTCGCCCAAATACTGCTGTTTGCACAGTCTTATTTGCTTGGTGTATCGTGGTCCTGCTTAATGCCGGTGTCTCTGCAATCTTCCTGTGTTCTGTGGCTTCCCGAGAGAAGCACCATCGTGGATTCAATAAAGCTAGCAATAAAGCCCATATTAATAATGTATGCAGAGCTATATATGTCTATTTATAAGGTGCAGAATTGCAGTCCAAATGCCTCCCTCCTCTCTCCTCAGATGAATATAAGTGGCCCCAACTATGTTAGATGAAGTTTCCCTCCTAACCTGATACCCCTTTTCACCACATTGCATATTAAGGGCTGAGCTAAGTGCTGTGCCAGGCCTGGGACCATCACGTACACATTGCCGCTTGGGCCTGGGGCGATTATTTGTGCAGGAAAAGGGAGATAAAGCATGCCTAGAAACATGGTATGATTCACGACTGAAAAGGGAAATAAGTAACTGGGAATTAAGGAGACAGGTACGCTTTCATGGGGACATTCATTTATGAGAAGGGTTCCATGAGATAGCAGAATGCAAGAAAAGAAGGCCCCTGATGTGTGACATGCACCTACTGTGTGCTGGAGAATATGCTCTGTGTGTGTGTGTGTGTGTGTGTGTGTGTGTGTGTGTGTGTATCTAGCTCTTTACATTTTTTCCCATATGACAACAGAAACACTCAGAACGTTGACATAAAGGGAACAATGATACTTATGGAGACCTATTGTGTGCGCCATTGCTTTACTTCATCGCCTCCTCACTCCAAACCCATAATGTGGCTCATTGGTCAGGACAGACTCGATATTGCTGGTATAACAAGTGACCTTACATGTCTCAGTGGCTCATCATAGCAGAGTCTTAGCTCCTGATCGCATTGCTTGCTCAAATGACCCTGCTCCCTGTTGTCCTTGCTTCGTGATGCTGCCTGCTGGAGAGATCTCTCCCTGGAGTGATGCTGGTGCATGTGGCAGAGGGGAAGGACTGCCTGGAGAACCACATAATGGCACTTGTAGCTTCTGTCCAGGGCCCATGCACTTCTGATCATATTCAATTGACCAAGTCACCTGACTGGGCATTCAGAGTGTGCCCGCAGAGCCAGGGAGGTGATGGAGGCTGCATTAAACTCACTGTGTTAGTGACTACTGAGGCTCCGCAGATGTCCCCGAGGAGAAGGAATCCCAAGAGGGCTGCTCAGTTAAAGGTGAAGAGACCCACAAGAGCTTCATGCATGTGTGTTTGTATTGCATTGAACTTCACGATGATATATAATTACAATGCACTAGTAAAATGATTTTAAAGAAACAGATGGGAAGACCCAGCCCTGAGTAAACTTACCCTTCCTTTTGTGTGTGTCTGTCTTCCAGGATGACCTGACTTTGGAGACCACTCTAGCCATGACAGAGTAGGAAGACATCTAAACACATCATTTCCCCTCTTCCTGACACAGCTCCCCATCTGGATTCTCTTCCCAGTGATTGGCACCAAGGTCCACACAAGTTGGAAGCCTGGGAGTCCGCATTGCTTCCTGCCTCTCCCTCAGCATTTACATCTCAGGTACCATGTCCCAGGGTCTCTCCCAAATTCACAGCTTCCTTTCTGTGTCCCACCCAGGTAACTATAGCAGCTCCTCACAGGTCTTCCTGCCTCTGCTGGAATGATAATCTTTCCAAAGATCTAGTCATGCTTCTTCCCCAATTACACTTTCATTCTCTCTCCTATTTAGTTATCCCACTCAGAAACTATTTATGGAAGACCTATCATGTGTAGACCCTTAGTGAGTGGGCTTTTGGATTCTGGTAATGTCAAAGTAACATCTTCAGTATCTTGATAGAATGTATAGTCCAGAAAGGGAGACCAAACTTGGTCAATCATACAAGTCTATATAAAATGGCAATTGTGATAAATTCTATTAAGTACAGGATAGGCACTTAGTCAAGAAAAACAAAAAGCATTTAGATTGGCCAAGAAATAACTAAAACTATCTCTAACTGCAGATAATATGATCTGCAGATGACAGAGAGAAAATACCAGAAGATCCACACCACAAACAAAAACAAACACCCCCCATAAAACTCCAAATGATTAGAGCTAATCAATAAGTTCAGCAAGTTTGCTAGATACAATCTCAATCTATAAAAGCCAGTTGTATTTCCATGCAGTAGCAATACACAATCTGAAAATGAACTGAAGAAAATAACTTCATTTATAACAACATCAAAAAGAAAAACATTCTTAGGAATAAATGAACAAAATAAATTCAAGACTTGTACACCCAAAACAACAAATCACTGCTGAAGAAATGAAAGACAATTTAAATAGGAAGATATCCCATGTTCATGGATTGGAAGATTTAATAGTGATTAAATGGAAATCCTCCATAAACCAATCTGCCTAATCAATGCAATTCTTATCAGAATTCTAAGTACCTCCTTTTTTTTTTAGAAATTGTCAAGTTAATCCTAAAATTCATATGTAAATAAAAAGGGACGTAGAGGAGCCAAAACCATTTACACAATGAATAATAAAGTCAGTGGACCCACACTTCACCTTATTCTAGTGATTACTACATATAGGTCAAAATCACCATGAGATGTCACTCTACCCCCAGTTGAATGGCTAGTATCAAAAAGAAAGATAATGCCAAGTTTTGGCAAGGATGTGGGAAAATTGGGACCCTCCTATATTGCTAGTAGGATTGTAAAATGGAGCAGCCTTGGAAAACAGTTTGTCAGTTTCTCACAAAGTAAAACAGAATTATCATGTGACCTAGCAATTTCACTTCTAGGTATTTATACCCAAGATAATTGTAAACCCTGTGTCCTCACTAAAACAAACAACAAAAACAAAAACTTTGTACTAGAATGTTCCTAACAGCAAATTCTAGGTAGTCAAATATGGAAACAACCGAAATATCTAACAACCAATGAGTGGATAAAATAAAAATTGCGATACATTAAAAATGGAGTATTATTTGGCCATAAGACAATGAATGGACTATTTAAACTTGTGGCTGGGTGTAGTGGCACACGCCAGTAATCTTAATAGTTGGGAGGCTGAGACAGGAGGATCACAGGTTGGAGACCAGCCTCAACAACTTAGTGAGACCCTCAGAAACCTACTGAGATCCTGTTTCAAAGTAAAAAATCCAAAGAACTGGGGGTGTAGCTTGGTGGTAGTACATTCAACCCCCATTCACACACACACACATAAATTAAATAAATGAATAAAATAAATAAATAAATAAATAAAAATAAATAAACTCACTACATGAATGAACCTAGAAAACATGCTATAACCTGATCACAAAGTGTTACATGTGTGCAATTCCAATTTTGTACAATGTCAAAAAATGGGGGAACCATAGAGGGAAAAAGTAAAAATTTGTTACTAGAGTCTGCAAGGAGAGAGGAACAGGGGGTGGCTTCTAATTGTTATGGAGTCTCTTTTGGGGGTGCTAACAGTATTCTGGGATTAGATGATGATTATATGACCTTTTGACTACACTAAAAACACTGAACTGCACACTTTAAAAGGTGATTTTTATGACATGTGGGTTATATCTGAATAAAGACTCCAAAACACAGTGATGCCAAGTATCTCTGTGTGTTGGTCTCAGCTCTGACGCTGGCTGTGAGATCTTGTGCAAAGTACCTACATTTGAAGTGTACCCGCGTCCAAATCTCCAGGAGGCAGGGCAAAGCAAACTGTCATAGGATTGCTGGCAGGATTCTATGAGTTCCTGCTTGTGAGAAATGGAGAACGGTCCCAGGTATGCATAAGAGTTCACTGAATGGCTATTCCTGGCCTGGGTGAGTTCCAGTCTGGGGAAAAGGTTGACATACAGACAGGAAGTGACCCTTGAGCATGGCAAGGGCTATGAAGCAGAGAAGCCGGGCTGTCTGGCCCAGCTTGGGGCAGCAGGGATGTCTTCCTGAAGGAGGTGATGTTTTGGATGGGCTTAGAAAACAAGAAGGAATCAAGCAGGCAGGAATCAATCACCCAGATAGAGTCACACAGGCAAGGCCTCAGATTTGAGAGAAAGAGCACAGGTCTTCTGTAAGCCAGTGAGGGACACGAGACTGAACAGAAGACGGAGGTGTGGGACTTCCAAGCGAGCAGGGGTCAGACCACCTAGAGCCTCAGACTGTTTTTGAAGAATTGAGCCTTATCTTTTTTTTTTTTTTAAATAGACTTTCATTGGTGCATTTTAGTCTCACATCACAATGTAGTTCAGAGTGATAGGGACAGACATGCAGCATAGCGTTTGCTGAGCTTCCCCCTGGCTCCCACATTGCACTTTATCTTGGGGACAATTGGGAACCACTCAAGAATTTTAAGCAAGCCGGGTGTGGTGGCGCACGCTTGTAATCCCAGTACTTTGGGAGGCGGAGACCGGAGGATCCCGGCTCGCGGCCAGCCTCAGCTCTCTCTCTCTCTCTCTCTCTCTCTCTCTCTCTCTCTCTCCCTGTCTCTCTCT
>PVJS01051472.1:0-13967 GCA_004027185.1 Glis glis
AACACCCCTGCGTTCAATCCCCGGCACCGCCAAAAAAAAAAAAAAAAAATAGAAAACTGAATCTAGCAATAAAAATATCATATTTGAGGATTCACAGGGGTTCTCTCTAAAATGGAATAATTGATTATGAGAATTTCTGTAATGCAACCCATGACATTAACAGATTAAAATGAAAAAATATATGACCTATTCAACAAATGCAATAAAAACATACAATAAAATTCAATAACCATGAATGATAATAAGCCTTAGCAAACTATAGAAGTGAGCACTTCCATCTATGATTGAATTATATTTTTAAACCTTGAATCAGTAAGGCAGATTAGACCACAGTCATAAAAAACCTCAGATCTCAAAAGCGTAACATAACATCAGAAGGTTATTTCTCATATATTACATGTCCAATGGGGAAAACAGGAGGTTCTGCTCTTCTAGTAACTCAGGGCCCCAGGCTGGTCCATTCTTTCATAATCAGCAGAGCATTGAGATGAGAACATGGTAACTCGTACACTAATTTCTAAAGTTTCCTCTTGAAGTGACATATGTTATTTATGGTCATCTTTACTGGCTAAAGCAAATCATGTTCTGCCATGTTCTCATCTCAACATGAGAGATAAATTTCTTTTGTTTATAAACTAATCAGTTTATGATATTTTGTTATAGAAGCCCAAATGGACCAAGACAGTATTTCTATACCTTGATCTGGACCTAAAACAAAAATACAAATGTAAAACTTTTAGCCATCATTACCTCTAAATTTTCTTTAATCTTTGGTCTTTTTTCTAAGTCGTCATTTTTTAAAAATTCCCATTTTAGTAAGATTTTTAATTGTTATTTTACAAATGGAAGCCAGAAAGAAAAACAGTAATTTTCCATGCGAACATCAATACCATGGATCCAAATGTTATTATGATGTCTTCTGCCTGGAGTTGTAGTAAACTTTCCAAACAGTAATCATTCCTAAAATATTCATACTCTGTGCTTTAAAAAACCAAAAACAAATTTCCCAGCTTAAATAACAGAAGAAATTAGCACATTACATTTTAACAAGGCTCAATGTCAAAATAATGACACTTTGCATAAATAAAGGAAAATATGGATAAAAGGTCAGTGAACATTTTAAAGTCTTTCATGACTCAAATAAATCAAAAGTTGAAATGTACATTGTGGACTTTTTATTCCTTTTATAGATTTACTCGTACTGTTAATAAATCAGAACTAGTTGAAAAATCTAGTTGCTGATGTATAAGACACACCGAATCTGGGTCATTCTATCATAATTGGCTTAGCTCCGCAATGCTAACAGTAGCACATTTTATGTAAAGAAAGCAAATATATAGCATTAAGACAGCAAGGAAGCCAATGTACTAAGTAAGAACATGCTTTATTTAGAAAGTTTGTTAATGATGATTACATTTTAAATTCTTCCTAGAGTTTCACTAGATACAGCATTACTCATTTCCTGTCTTTGAGAAGTATTCAGAATCACTGAAGTATGCAAAGAGGACACCCTAAGTAGCTCATGACCAAAGTTTTCAAGACTCATTAATAAACTTTTCCAGATATTTTCACTATACTCAAGAAAGATAAAATTGTGTAATCTAAATCTCCATTCCATAACAAATTTATAAAAATGAACTTGCAATAAAAAAGTTTGACTTAAATACTATTTTCAATTAAAATAAACCAAGACATAGGTTATACTTCACAAGATGATGATTATTTTACAACACTGGAAGCAAATTAGTTTCATAGTTTATATGAACATAAATAGCAGTAGGAGTTTCTGACCAAAAGAGATTTTTTTAAATTAATGCTTGCCATATATAACTTCATTTGGATGAGAAAAAGAAATGCACCATTATTTATTTATTATTAGCAAAACACAAGACAAAGCATGAGATACAGCTGAAATGTAAAGAATTATGACCTCTGAGAAAGGTGGAAGTCAAGAGTTTCAACACCAGTTAATCCCCTGGATAAAGTACAAAGATTATAATCAATCAAAGTAATTTGTATAAAGAAAGACTCCCAATGGAATTAAATGCCTGAGAGGTGCCTGCAGTACTGACCGGTAGCATGTAATAAAGACAGGCACCCAGGGAATGCATTCTATGCTCTGACAGTGCCTTGGAAACTGAACTGTAGCCCTGGTCAGCCCTTAGCAAGGTACTGGGAGGAAGAGGTAGTTGATGGAGAAATGAACAACTCCAAAGAGACAGAAATGCGTACTGGCAAAGTAAATTAAAGTGCAAATGCCTGCAAACAGTGTCTCTGTTGTCAGAGAGAATAGCCTCTGCTATGAAGATATGAAATACAGCCAGATTTATTACTTCCCAAGAGTAATTAATGAGATGGAGTTGTTTTTATATGTATGTATAAAAAATGCCCTCTTTGCCAGTCCGCTACAGGTTATAAACAGCTGGAGAAAATAGACTGCATCTACCATTACTGGTGAGCTCTTATGATATGCCTGGTATGAGGCACTGCACAGAGCAACCACAGCTTTCCCACCTGCCTGGAATGCTCCTTTCAGCTCTTTTACAGGCTTGCTCTTTCTTCTCCTTTGGGTCTAAGTTCAAATGTTACATCTTTAGATGTTCTTCTCCTCACCTTTCCTATTGAACTAGATCTTTCTGTGCATTTCCTTAGTACTCTGTGCATTTACTTCTTAGCACTTTAGTTTTTGCTTTGTTTGTTATTTTTAACCTGCTCTTCTTTTCTGCCTTCCTTCTAGAATATAAATTTAGGGATTTTATGTCTTGATCAATGAAAATATCCTTAGCAACTACACTTGTCACATAGTGGGCATTAATAAAATATTTATTGAATGAATTCATCAAGTATAAAGAACACTAAAAAATGTTTTCCAAGTACACAATTACAAACAAATGAATAATTCTCTTTTCAAAGACAGACATTTATATTTTCTTTACTTTGTCATCTAATCTAATTGTGGCCCACATCCTCAACAATCTATCATCACTTCCCTAAGAATCACATAGCCATCAGTTCTCCCAGAAGAAATATTAATAGTTACCAATTAAAGAAGAAACTCACCATTAGTAGCAGGATATCACTAATGCAGAACTATTAATAAATTATTTCATTATGATTAGTTCAATGGACTAGCATTTGCTTTAGTCTATACAGCACCAAACATATCAACTTGAATGTTTTAGAGGCTGAGTATAATAATGGTTCAAGCTAAGGAACTGATAATATCTGTTTGACTAAGAAAAAATATATATATACATCTCCAGCTGTTTTTTTCAGCTGTGACCTCAAACAGAGGCTCAGTGATAAGCCACTCATCTCTACAAGCTATTAAAGTTCACTAAAAGCTGAATGTAAAAAGGTGTGTTCAATAAATATTCACTGACTATTAAATATTCTTGAATGTTCAAGCCTTTTATTCATAATGAATGGAGTGAATCACACTCATCCCAAATACTATTTTTGACTTTGATTACTGCCATGGTCTATGCTTACTTAAAATATATGCCTTAAAAGCAAATTAGATTTCAAAATAATTATTCTAGGTAAATTGGCAACATATGGAAATTTCAAATAGGGTCAAAGCATTACTGATTTAATAATATTGCTACTGCTGCTAAACACACAGTAGAGGCTGGGGTATAGCTCCATGGTACAGAGCTTGCCTGGCATGCTGGAGGCCCTGGGTTCATCCCCAAAACCAAAACAAAATAAACACATAGTAATAATATTAGGCTATTAAGTTCTAAGGCACTAAATACTTTGTTTATATACTGGTTGTATCAACCCTATTAAATAGGTTAGCACTCTTATCCTCATTTCAATGATGAGGGAGCTGGCACAAAGAGACTAAATGATGTACCTAGGGTTTCAGCCAGCAAATGGCAAAGTTGAGACTCAAACCCTGGCAGTCTGGTTTCAGAGTGTGTGCTGTTCATCACTGCCTGTCTACAAGTGTATTATTATCAGTACTCGCCCAGTTAAGTAGCAAAATTGAGAGTGTTCAAAAAGTTACGTACCAATCTGATATTGCTGCAATATCCAAGAATGTAGTAAATGGATTCACCTTGTTGGGCAGAGTATAGGGACTTAGAGTCTGTCACAGGCACATGGTATCATGTGGCCCTAACTATGGAATGGTTCTATGATAAATGGCATATTGGTCAAAGTAAAACAGGAAGTCAAGAGGAAAACCCACTTGGTTCTTAAAATGTTTTTGATAAGTCTTAATCTGCACCAACTTCATTTGAATTCTCAGGAGATTCTTCCAGTCTCCGATGATAAAGAACACAAAAGAGTGTCATTTTTTGTCTGTCCCCATCAGACAAAAAATACAAAAAGATCTTGAGATTTATTCAAATTTACATTTACAAGTTCAGTGCATATTTAAATCAGGCTGCTATATTAAAGCATTTCAGTACAAAATATAATTTGTTGCCTTTAGATGAGATAATATAATGTTTAGTCATTTTAAGGTAAAAAATACCTCCATAAATATCCATTCAGAACTTGAAGTTTTCAGTTCTGTCTAAATAAAGAGCCTCTTTACTAAAGACTAAATGTAATATTTAATTTATACTTTTAATTTGTAAGACACCTCTCACCTTACCACTCAAAATCAATTTTCTAATTGATACTAACTCTTCATTTTGGCTTTTAATGATTTAGAAATAGATTTAAATCAGGTAAGAAACTACACAGGGAGGAAAGTTGGAGGAGTAAAATATGTCTACAATAAAAAAGATACCCCATATATATTGATTTTCCACATAAATGATGCATATCCTTTAAAGAGCTTTCTTTTTTTTTTCTTCCCCTCCCTTATTTTTTTTTAAAGTGGAATGCATCTAAAACACAGTCCCACAGTCCATAGCCAGGCTGGTGGAGCACACCTGTAGTCCCAGTACTTGGGAGGCTGAGATAGAGGATCATAGATCTGAGACCAGCCTCAGCAACTTAGCGAGATCCTTAGCAACTTAGCAAGACCCTGTTTCAAAATAGAGAAAAAATAAAATAGGGCTGGGGGGGGGTAGTTCAGCAGTAGAATGCCCCTGATTCAATCTCCAATACCAAAAAAAAAGAAAGAAAAATATAGTATGAACTTCTTTATAAAAGAAGCATTTTGGCCATAATTCAGAATTCTTTTGTTAAAGCCTGTAAACTCTGAGGCAGAAACCCAGTACTAGGTGATTGACTGAAACATAAATTATTGTTTACCCCCAACTCTGGGCTCAGAATGGTACTGAACTTCTGGGGTATCCTCATGGGGAACACCTTTCCTTTCCTTTCCTTTCCCCTACCCTTCCCTTCCCTCCCTCCTCTCTTCTCCTCCTTTCCTTTTTTGGTACTGGGAACTGAACCCAGGGGCATCCTACCTCCAAGCTATACCCCCAACCCTTTTGTATGTTTTGTTTTGAAACAGGGTCTTGCTAGGTTGCTGAAAATCTAGCCTTGAACTTGCAATCCTCTCTCAGCCTCCCAAATACTGAGATTACAGGAGATTTCAGGCATGCGCCACCGTGCCCAGCTCTTATGGGGAATTTCTACGGAGATACTTCCATATGTCTTCACCTTTCTTTCCCTTTCCCATCTTACCATTTTGAAAAATCTGTCTTCCTAGGTAACTAGAGAGGCACGCGCGCGCACACACACACACACACACACACACACACACACACATGAGCATGCGCATGCACACACAGCCGAGTCACTGAGATTATTTTATACATAATTCCAAATCAATGGATTTTGCCTTTCTTCTGCTGCAGTGTTCTCCTAGCTCCTGGGCCCTTTTCTGCCTGCTTCTGAGATTCATTACAGATGGCTGAGGCTGGAAGGATGATAGCTGGATAAGTGGGGCATTACTTGATCTTCTATCATTCTGATAAGAATTCTATGAGGCAGAAAAAAGGCATATGCCATTATCCTTGTTTTTTTTAAATGGAGAAACCGTGGCACACAAAGAAAGTTAAGTAACTTGCCCAAGGCACCAAGCAAATTAGTGTCAGAGAATGCAGGTCTTTATAACGCAAGCTCTTCTTATCAAATACAATACTGCCTTCTTCCTTCTCCACTCTTTCTTATACATATCTTATACAAGTACAAGATATATCTAAATTATACTTTATATATATATATATATATATATATATGCATTTCTAGACACCTCAGCCAAATCATCAAATTATAATTATGTGTTATGTTTTCTTTAAAATGTCAGCTTTTGAAAGGATAGCATAAATCTTTGAAACATAAAATTAGCAGAAAAGAGAAAGGATGATGATTGGAAGCAAAAAATAAGAACAATTTCAACAACTTTGGGTAAAGAACCAAAGATTAAAACAACAACAGCCAGGCGTGGTGGTGCAAGCTTGTAATCTCAGTACTTGGGAGGTTGACAAAGGAGGATCACAGGTTTGAGGACAGTCTCAGCAAGTAGTGAGACTCTCATCAACCTAGCGAGACCCTGTTTCCAAATAAAAATAAAATAGGGCTGGGGGTGTAACTTTGGAGGTAGAATGCCCCTGAGTTCAATCCTCAGTGCCACAAAACAAAACAAACAAACAAAAAACAATCTTGGAGTGGGGGAAAAGTTCTTTACAGCAGGCAGTGTTTTGCCTCTTTGCCTCTTTATGCACTAGGTGGAGCTATGGTACTATTCCTTAGGGTTACAGGAAGGCTATAAGTCTGAAAAAAACAATCCGATTCGCTCTTAAGATATCCATTTTCTTTTGCATTTTCAAATGGTTCTTTTTTTTTTGAAACATTTTTCCTCCATGCCCTGAGAACCTTCAGGCTGTGCTACCTGCATCCCTGTGTCTCTGGAATGACAGAGTCACACCTTCACTGCACATCCTTATGATGCCATTTTGAGAAGGATGTCAGGAGATGCAGTTGCACAAAGCAGCCTGTCTTCCTCTGGGCTCTCACTCAAAAGATTCTCTCCATAACTATCAAATCCAGTTTTTTAGCCCAGAAACAGGGCTTTCCTGCAACTGAAAAATTTCCAGGACAACCATAAGCACATGTTTTCCATCATAATGCAGCAGAAATTATTGTCAGTAATTTCTTATAAAATATGCTATTTGTAGAAATTTAAAATGAACAAAGTTTTATTCAAAAAATCAAGAATTAAGGCTGGGTGTGGTGGCGCACGCTTGTAATCCCAGTACTTTGGGAGGCGGAGACCGGAGGATCAGGGTTCGCGGCCAACCTCAGCGCGCATGCGCGTGCGATCGATCGATCGATCTCTCTCTCTCTCTCTCCTCTCTCTCTCTCTCTCTCTCTCTCTGTCTCTCTTTCTCTCTCTCTACCTAGCGAGGCCCTCCACAACTTCGTGAGACCTGGTTTCAAAAATAAAGCATAAAAAAAAATAGGGCCGGGGGCGTAGCGCGGAGGTAGAACGCCCCTGCGTTCAATCCCCGGTACCGCAAAAAACAAAAATAAAAAAAAAATAAAGAATTAAAATATTTCTAAAATAAGCTAAGTAATTTAGTGTAGGAAAAATAGTCATTTTAAAGAGTACGTAGGAATCAAAGAAGTTCACCTTTACATAGGGGCACAATGTCTACTATTACTGTGATGGTTAATTGTTTTTGTGTCATCTTGCCTGCGCCATGGGATGCCCAGATATTTGGTGGAACATTATTCTGGGTGTGGCTGTGAAGGTGTTTCAGGATGAAATTAATATCTGAATGGGCAGACTGAGTAGATTGCCTACCGAATATGAGTGGACATCATCCAATCCTTTGGAGGCCTGAACAGAAGAAAATGGTAGAGTAAGGGAGACTGTTCCCTCTGACTGTCTTCAAGCTGGACATCAGTCTTCTCCTGCCTTGGGACTTGGACTCAGACTCAGACTGGAGCTTATGCCACTGGCTTTCTTAGTTCTTAGGTGGTCAGACTTAGACTGTCAGCTCTCCTGGCTCTTCATCTTGCTGTGTACAGTTCATGGGACTTCTCAGCCTCTATCAGTGCAGAAGTTCATAAGCTAATTCCATATAATAAATATATCTCACACACACACACACACATACACACACCTAGTTGTTTCTCTGGAGAACTTAAGACTAATATAATTACATCATGTTAAATTGCTTGATATAAGAGAAGCAAAAAAATAAAGTGCTTACTTGTAGTACTAATTCCTTTTTTTTTTTTAGTACTGGGAATTGAACCCAGGGTCATTCTACCCCTGAGCTATACCCCCAGCCCTTTTAAATTTTTTTTATTTTGAAACAGGGTCTCATTAAGTTGTTGAGGGTGGCCTCGAACCTGCAATCCTCCTGTCTCAGCCTCCCAAGTACTGGGATTAATGGCATGAACCACCATGCTTGGCTCATATTAATTCCTTTCTAAGTAACTCCAAACTTTGGTTTTCTAATAAATAATAGGTATTGTTTGTATTTATACAAATAATCTAACCTGTGAAAAATCTATGCTCAGTTTTTTAGTATTTGATATTATAAAAAATATGCTAACATGTTAGCTGGTAAAAGGAAATGAAGCTATCGCCTCTGTCTTTCTGCTATCTGGAGAAGTCCATTTTAGACTGCGAGGCAACCCCCCGGCTGCTTTTATTTATTCTTCCTACTAGAAAAATTTTCAGAGCTTTTACCAAAAAATGGCTATGGTTTACCCTAATTCTAACTTTTAAGATACAGAAAACTTGCAAATAAGTATATTACAGATTTACTATGTGTGACATACATAGAACTTCAAATCCACAAAACTCTAATGAGTTCCTACTTAACAGTAGGAAATTTATTTACCTCAATAAGAGAATTTATATAGAGAGCTTTTTGTGTGTATATGTACTGGGGATTGAACTCAGGGCCTTGTACATGCTAGGCAAGTGCTCTACCACTGAGCTATATCCCGACCCTTTTTCATTTTTTATTTTGAGACAGGATCTTGCTAAGTTGCCCAGGCTGGCCTCAAATTTGTGATCCTCCTGCCTCAGCCTTCTGAGTAGCAGGGATTACAGGCATGCACTATCACGCCTGGTTAAATAGATTTTTCAAACCAGAGTACATAAACACATTTACTGACTACTATGTCCTGGGCCAGGGAAACAAAAATGATCTGTTAATGGCTTGTTACAGATCTACAAAGACAGCAGCTGGTGTCAGAATGTAAATCAGTTTTATCACCAAGCATGTATTTCTTCCTAGCAAGAATTTTTCAAAACAGGAGAGTGTTGTATTATATATATACTGTGGCCCACATTCCCTATCTCACTGCAGTGGCCACTCTGAGAAGAACTGTGTTATTATTTTACTTATGAGTTAACAATTATTTAATTCTTATTACGTGCCTAACACACTAACTCCTTTAATCCTCACAAAAGCCTTGTTAAATAGGTATTACTATCTGTACTCTAATAGATGAAAAAAACTGAAGCACAGAGTTTACACAGACAGTAAGTGGTGAGCTGGGCTATAATCCAGGAGCCTGGGCTCTAGATCACATGCTGACCACTTCACTAAATGGCCTCTCTTGAGATCTGATTCTTCATAACAACACAGTGAGGGGGACATCATTGTCTGCATTTCAGAGCTGAGAGACAATGCTCTGAGTTCATGAGCTTCCCTCATGCAAGGGCCTCTTCTGATTTATCTCTGCTTGTTCTCTCTGGCAGCCTCCATATGATGTTACTAGATCACAGGCATCATGGGGAAAGGCAGAAATATCATGCAACATGATATTTGAAACTCATATACTCATGGAAGAAATATTACCAAATGAAGGGCCACCTTGCCCCAATGGGCAAGTGCAGTGGGCATCAATGAGTTCTTTCAAGCCCAAGCCCCAAGCCTTGAAAGTGGACAGGCATAGTTATACAGGATTGCAAATGCCCACACACCTATCCTATCATTTGTACAGTAATTAAATACAGGAAGAGGGACAAATAGGTACCTCTCTCAGCAATGATGTCCATGTAGGGTCTGCCTTCTGCCTTAGGGAGAAGGTCCAGCAAGGAGTTCAATAAGCAAGATCCCACAGAAGGCAAGGTCAGGATATACATTCTGCTCTCCAAAATGGGATTGAGAGTGTCAAGGTCCATGTGCTACCCATTCAGTTGGTCGTCCATAGAGCTGGCATCTGTACTATCTGAATAAAGTGACCTAAAGCACTAATCCAAATTTGAAGGTCATTGTAACCAAAGTCTGACTTTGGTAGCTATGTTCTTTGGGTGGACAGTTGATTAACACTAAGTCCTTCATGGTCATGGCAGATTCTGCAAGGTAGGTAAAGACTGCAGGGGCAGCAGTGCAATCGCTGATAAGCTTGGAGGAACTGATCCCTCTCATTGAACTATCTTAATCACTAGAGTTAACTCAGACCCTTGATCTGATCTGATCTGTTAACAGATCTTAACAGGGCTTCGGGGTTTGTATTTAATTCTATTTTGTATTTTAAACAGCAGAAAAATCCAGTTTCAACTTGGGAGATTTAGTACAGAAACACTACATCTGAATCTTTCGTCTTTTCCCTTTCTTGCCACAAGCTACTATATCTCTGCAATTCTGTTTGCCATTTCTGATGTGGCCAGGAAAGCACCAGTAGCCATTTTAGCAGTCCAGTGTGGCTGGGGTGAGAGAATCTGAGCTGGGATAATGGTATGGACACTGATGCCTGTGGTCACTTTTTAAATAAGGAAACCAATGATCTGATGATAAGATCTGGAAATAAAATCCTTATCAAGGGGACAGGGGGCTGTGCTGCCTAATAGGAAGGCCCACTAACTCGGAGTCCAGGAAATGTTTCTCGGTCTGTCAGTGCAGGAGACAGCGAGGATTCAAGGAAAACCAGAGGACGATTTGAGGTACTGGAGAACTTAGACTGATAGAAATGGAGGCAGAAGAGTGGATGGCCAACTGGAAGACAGACAGGACGTGAAGAACAACACTGGAGCTTTTGTTCCAGTGAGCAGAGCAGAAAGCATGTCCCTCTCCAAACAGGAAGGCCCATTTGGGGACTTTCTGGGACAAATGAATTGGGGCTTAGGCGAACAATACATGGAAAATACTCTGGTTTTGAACTAAAATTGAGGGCACTGACTAGAAACTCAACTATAAAGGACATCACCGATTGAAAGTTAAATGGAATGAAGAACACCTGATGGGGGAAAAATAAAGAAAACTGGACTTAAGTTAAAATATGGAAAGTACAAGCTGGGCGTGGTGGCGCACGCCTGTAATCATGCTGAGACAGGAGGTTGAGATAGGAGGATCGCAGGTTTGAGGGCAGCCTCAGCAGTGCAGCGAGACTCTCAGCAACCTAGCCAGACCCTGTTTCAAAAATAAAATTTAAAAAAGGGCTGGGAGTGTAGCTCAGAAGTAGAATGCCTCTGGGTTCAATCCCCAGTACCTCCCAAAACACACATATGGAAAGTACGAATTCACCTATTAATTACAAGAGGCTTAAAAAACATTTTTATTACTAAGACTAGGATGCATATTGACATTAGAGATATATAAGAGTTAGACAAAAGTAAATTCAAAGAGCTAAAGCTTGCAGGATAGAAAGAGAAGAAACTCAGGGAGTTTTAAATCAATGTTAAAATAATTAACACACATTGTAAATTACAATTTATGTACTTAATCTCTATGCTGTATCCTCAAAGGTTCTTTGATACCACTATAAAAACACAGGACCCACCATATTACCCCTGTAGGACAGTATGGATTCCAATAAGCCATGCCATAGGAAAAAAAGAGTGGGAACCCTGTTGCTTAGGGTTTGGGCCTTAGAAGGAGAGGGCCTTTTTCTGACCTCTCTGAAGCCAAGAATCAGCCAGCAATACTTCTATGCATGGCCTCAGGGCAGAAAAGGAAGCACATGATGTGACCACACGAGTTAGTGTTTCCTAAGCCCTCTCACAATTAGTGTGGCTTTAGGAAAGGACAGAAAGATGACGTGGCAGAGATTCCAATTATAAATTGAAAAGGTGAACTATACTGTAACTGTATCATTACAGTATCTACTGAAATGCCATGTGATTGGCCACCACCTTAATCATTTACTCAGAAGACAGGATGATAAAGTCAAGAGCACATGGTCTATGAGAGCCTAATGAACTGAGTTGTACCCCAGCTCTGTTAACCTGCTCAGAAGCCTTGGAAAGGTACCTCTAAAGCTTCAGTCTCCTCATTCTCCAAAGGGAACTAATAAATACCTCTTGCTCCTAAATGGCAGAGAATATGTTATATGAGTGTCTGGCACACAAACATACTGAATAAATATTAGCTTCCTTCCTAAGGGATAAGTGCTCTCCCTAAGGGTTACATCTCCAATTTCTGAACAAAAATCATTGGAAAAATAATGTTTCTAAATGACATAATCAGTAATGGCTTTAAAGCAAAAAGAGCTGGTAGAAATATTTTAAAATGTAAAATTAATCACTCACTAGTCAGTAAACCTTAGTAAGAAATTATTATGTGCTAGGCTGTTTATTGTGAATTAAAAATATGATTCAAAATTTAAAAATCTAACATATTAAAATCTAACATTGATGATATTACAATTTTGATTTTAGAGAAATAGTGATGTAAATCCTGGTCACCATAATAAAAAAAAAAACAATATAAGTTGCAAATTAACACCATAGAGAGTACTAAATTTTATGTTCTGTTATTCCTATTCTCAACTATAAATCTGATATGCTTGGGGAGAGCTCCAAATGGAGTGTGAAAAGCCCAAATCAATGATTTAGGGCTTACCAATTAGGATTGGTATTATTTTTCTTCATCTTTCTCCCTCATCCAAGGGGCTGTTACTTAAAGTTTTTAAGAAAAGGAGCACATTTCTGACTTTCTTTTAATAAGAACTAGCATTTGTCCAGCTTAAAAAGCACTTTGTTTTTATAATCAAACACCCTACATTAGGTAGACATTTTCTCCTTTTACGTATTTAGAAATGGAGGTCCCAGAAAATTAAGCCACTTGCTCATGGCCTTGGCTAATGACAGATAATAGTAATAATGACATAATAATTGAATAATAACCTATCTGCCGGGTGTGGTGGCGCACGCTTGTAATCCCAGTACTTGGGAGGCTGAGACAGGAGGATCGCAGGTTTGCGGTCAGGGTCAGCCTCAGCTACTTAGTGAGGACCTCCGCAACTTAGTGAGACCCTGTTTCAAAAATAAAGAATAAAAAAATAGGGCTGGGGGTGTAGCTCGGAGGTAGAATGCCCCTGGGTTCAATCCCCAGTACCGCAAAAATAAATAAATAAATAAATAAATAAATAAATAAATAATCTATCCAATTTCTGCCTGAAAATCCTATGTTCTTTCCTATAGTTATATAACAACAAAATAATAAAACCTATTCTATAAGAATTTTTAAGAGTTCCCAGAGGGAGAGAAATCTTAATCACACTAAAATGCCATACAGATGGGAAAAAAATTCTTAAGGCTTTAAGAATTATGAAATACTGTAAATGTGATTCTTAGTCATTCTTAGTCATCTGAAGATAGATACTCATTTTATGCATAACAACAACCTACTTGCTTATTTCTCTCTCTCTCTCTCTAAGGCCAACAAATATGGGTGGATGCGGGGCAAGCAGGTTTCAGGGTTCTGTAGAAGCTCTGAATAGGGCGAAATGAAATAAATATCTGCTGTACATGTCTACTAGCCAGAAACAATGGGTTGGTGTTTATAGGTGTCATGCAGCCTAATCTATTAAAGAAATTCAGACATGGATTTCAGACTTGGCAAGTCAGAAATATTTCAGAATAGCAAGTCATAGGCTGCATTATATTTAGGTTAGATTTCTAGTATTGTTCTTTATCTTTCTAAACCAAGACAGACATATGCCAAAGCAACCCTAAAGTATCCTTGTCAAAGATCCAAGTTAAGAATATAAGATATACAGTGTTGCCGGGCGTGGTGGCGCAGGCTTGTAATTCCAGTACTTTGGGAGGCGGAGACCGGAGGATCCGGGTTCGCGGCCAGCCTCAG
>PVJS01051473.1:0-13965 GCA_004027185.1 Glis glis
TGTAACCTATCATAGGTAGATGCACCTGTCGTCTGTGAGCACGGAAGGAGGCAACCACCTATCACAGCCCTCCTGAGGCTAGGTGGGGCTATCTGCAGCACCTCCCTCTGAGTCCGCCAGCGCCATCTTTGCCATAAATATGCTGAGTTACTGCCACGTGGGAGAGGCCTGGTACTCTAGAGCAGGCTTCTGCCAGTCCACCAGGCCCTTTCATGGCACCGGGTAGAGGGCCCAGCACTTTTGACCTTCAGCCTTTTCTTTCTCCTAGAATATTTTATATGCATTAAAGTACAGAATACAGTACTCATCGACTCCTGCAAGGGTCAAGAAATAATCAGCTGTTTTGCTTTTCTGCCTCCTCTTTACAAAGGCCGGGCAGCCAAGGACTCTTCTGGAAGCATATGTGTGCCCATGTGAAAATTCTAAGCCTTCCAGAAACATGTCTGTGACTTGATGTTGGCGTTCCAAAAAGTCTTTATTCGCATCGTAAGCACTTGATAAAGAGTCCTTGGAGTAAACTCCTGGCTATAGATGGATGGCCTGAGTTTATTCAAAGGCCAAACATTTTCCAGACATTTATTTTGGATGGAAGCACATGTCTTTTCCCTTGGAAATAATTTCCTTGTAAGATATATAGGCATCCCCCAACTTGCACATACACTGTTCAGAAATTTCCTTGGAAAGTCAATTGTTTAAAATATATGTTTCCCCCCCATAGAAATAATATTATAAATGGCAGGTAAGGAGCCACGCTAGCCCTGAAATTCTTACTTACCCCAAAGTTTTGTTGAAATACTGCAATGGGGAATAATAAAAAAGACAAGGGCCACCCAAGACTTTGTATCCCTAAGATATTGTTGTAGAAATGGTATCTCATGGTGATGATGGGCACAGTTCCTAGGATAGACTGAGCTTGAATCCCACAACTGGGTACATTTTCAAAGGAACTGAAATCAGTATGCCAAAGAGAGATCCACACTCCCATGTTAACTGCAGCACTGTTCACTCATAGCTAAAATATGGAAACAACCTAAATGTCCATCAAAGGATGATAGATAAAGGAAATGTGTATATGTATACACACACACACACACACACACACACACACACACACACACACACATACATAATTGAATACTATTCAGTCATAAAAAATGGAATCCTGTCATTTTCACCAACATAGATGAATCTGGAAGACATTATGTTAAGTGAAATAAGCCAGACACAGAAAAACAAGTAGCTATATGATCTTACTCTTAGGTCGAATCTAAAATAAACCTTGATCTCATAGAGGAAAGTAGAGTAGTGGTTAGTAGAGTAGGAGATGTTGGTTAGGGAAGAGTAGGAGATGTTGATAAATGGATACAAAGTTACAGTTCAGAGAAATAAGTTCTAAAAGGGTGACTATATTAAAATAACTAGAAGAGAGGACTCAGAATGTTCTTACCACAAAGAAATTATGCATGTGTTTCTTGATGGATGTGCTAATGATGTACAATGTCTACATGTATCAAAACACTATAGGGTATCCCATAAATGTGTATAATTATTTTTTTCAATTAGGAATTTTTAAAAATGAATTCTGGGGCTGAGGGTATAGCACAGTGGTAGGGTGCTGAGCATGCACAAGGTCCTGGGTTCGATTCCCAGCACAAAATGTAAAGAGAGACACAAATATGTAAACACATAAATGAATACATAAGTAAATGAAAATTAAAAATTAAACTCAGTGGTGGTGTGACTTCGGGCAGGTCACTTTGCTTCTTATTTTCCTCATTCATTAAAGGGGAGCAATATTCAGCTCTATTTCACAGAGCTCTTATATGAGATTTTAAATACACATGTGCACATCTATGAGAAGAGTTCCTGGACCCGGTAGACACCCTGCGATTTCTTGCTCTTATTATTGGTTCTAGCAACTGGCAAGGTGCTGACTGTATTTCAGTCACTGAGTCAATGAACAGAGAGCAGTACTGGTTCAACATTAACCACAAAACAAAATGGGGAAAAATGTAGCTGTTTGGAGAGAATCAAATAAGTAAGAGAAAAGAGGAAACAGATGGACACTGACATTGAATTTGGATTATTTTCAGCAATTCTGAAGATTGGCTCTTTTCTTTTAGAAAAGTTAGGTTTATGGATCATCAATAATTTCAAAACCAGAAAAGTACAGAAGAGGAAAAATAACATTCCAATGTGGCCTTCTTCCCAGATGTTTATTATCCATTTGAATTTCGTTCAACTTGCTCCTCACATTCATTTTCCATTTTCCTTCAGAAAACTATTTTTTTTCCTTTTGCATTCTTACAATGTGAAAATGTATCTAGAAAATAAAAACCTTGCACTGTGTGCCTCAGGTGAGACACTGCTATTGGAAAGCGAGGTTCTGTTAGTCAGCTTTCCATTTCTGTGACAAATAACTAATATAAATCAACTTATATAAATCAGCTGGGCATGGTGGTACATGCCTGTAATCCCAGAACTTGGGAGGCTGAGAGAGAAGGATCACAGATTGGAGGCCAATCTCAGCAACTTAATGAGGCCCTCAACAACTTAGTGAGACCCTGTTTCAAAATGAAAAATAAGAAACAGCTGGGGGAGTAGCTCAGAGGTAGAATGCCCCTGGATTCAATCCCCAGTAAGTACCTAAAAAGAAAAAAAAAAAAGAAAGAAAGAAAATGTTAAGCCGGGTGTGGTGGCACACGCTTGTAATCCCAGTACTTTGGGAGGCGGAGACTGGAGGATCCGGGTTCGCGGCCAACCTCAGCTCTCTCTCTGTTTCTGTCTCTCTCTCTCTCTCTCTACTTAGTGAGGCCCTCCGCAACTTCGTGAGACCCGGTTTCAAAATAAAGTATGAAAAATAGGGCGGGGGGGTGTATCGCAGAGGTAGAATGCCCCTGTGTTCAATCCCCGGTACCGCAAAAAAAAAAAAAAAAAAGAAAATGTTAATTTTGCCTCATAGTTCTAGATGTTTCGGTCCATGTTGGTTGGTCCTGTTGTTTCTGGGCCTGTGGCGAGGCAGCATTTCATGGCGGGAGGGAGTGGCAGAGAAAGCTGCTTATCTTACGGCAGTTGGGAAGAAAAGAGAGACCGGAAGGAACCAGGGTCCCAATATCTCCCTCAAGGGCACACCCCCAGGGACCCAACTCCTCCCACTAGGCCCCACCTCTAAAAGGTCCCATGGCCTCCCAGTAAGGCCATGGGTTGGGGCCCAAGCCTTTAACACATGTCCCTGGGGGACATTTCAGATTCAAATAATAGCAGAGGTGAAGCCACTAGGGACTGTCGCTGCAGTCACTGCCTGACTGAGTGGAGAGGCTGGCAGAGGTGACGGGGGCCTAACGGAATCAGGTGCAGAGTCCCATGGCTAGATGGGGTATGTACAACACCCCAGGAAGGAGCAGTATCTGATGTATAGTAAGATTTTAATTGTTTTGTTTTGTTTTGTTTGGAGTACTAGGGATTGAACCCAGGGGCATTCTACCTCTGAGCTACACACCCCCAGCCCTTTTCATTTTTAATCAGGGTCTTGCTAAGTTGCTGAAGGCCTCACTAAGTTGCTGAGGCTGGCCTCCAACCTGTGATCCTCCTGTCACAGCCGCTCAAGTACTGGGATTTCAAGTGTGTGCCACCACTCCTGGCATAAGGTTTTAATTTTAATTTTTTTATTTTATTTTATTTTTTTGGCGGTACTGGGGATTGAACCCAGGGGCATTCTACCTCCAAGCTACACCCCAAGCTACACCCCCAGCCCTATTTTTTATTCTTTATTTTGAAACAGGGTCTCACTAAGTTACGGAGGGCCTCACTAAGTAGCTAAGGCTGGCTGTGAACCCGGATCCTCTGGTCTCAGCCTCCCAAGTACAGGATTACAAGCGTGCGCCACCACTCCCGGCTTAATTTTCATTTTTTAAATGTATTAATTTTTTATTTTTTGTGGTGCTGGGGATTTAACCCAGGAAGATTCTACCTCCGAGCTACACCCCCAGCCCTATTTTTAATTTTTTAAAAAAATTTGGAAATAGAGTCTCACTAATGTTGCTAAGAGTCTCATTAAGTTGCTGAGGCTGGTTTTGAACTTGCAATCCTCCTGTCTCAGCCTTACAAGTACAGGGATTATAGGTGTGCGCCACCAGGCTCTACAGTTTTAATTTTTATAGGCATTAAAACTAATTGGAAAATTAAAATAAGAGGAGGGAGAATTCATATGTGGAGGATTTTGAAAGTATCAGATAAGTTGAATCAAGCAATTCTGCTGCCTTTCAGTGTGTCAGTTAGGGGGTCTCATTGATGAAGACTCTTTATATTTTATGAAATAATAAAAATAAGGTAGTCCAAAGGTAGTCTCTGTTCCTGTAACCAGAGTAAGAGCAAGTTGCGACCTATAAATGCATAATTATTTTTTAATTTATTAAATTATGGTTTTATTGGGAAGAAAAAGGCAGGATTCTCCCTGTTCTTTTACATTCTCAGAAAATTTAAACCCTCCCTACCTAAGATAAAATACTGAAGAGTAGGAGTCCTTCTTTGCAAAATAAGTACAGTTATGAAATGGATTAGTTTGGCAAGAGTGACAAAATGTTGAAAAGGAGATGTTTAAAAATGGGAGAAAATGTATGCAAAGGGGCTCCACAAAAAAAAAAAAAACAGAAGCATAAAATAGAAGTAGGGAGGTAGTGCTATCAAAAGATTTTAAAAATGTGGTTGCATAAGGGTTGATGGGTATAATATAATACACTTTACAAGTTATTGGTAAAAATTCAATATAATGTTTAGATGAATTAGGAAAAACAACCTTGGAGACTCACAGACAATATGTCTAAAAAATCATATACTCATGAAATTATACTAAGAAAAATGGAGCATAAAGTATTTGATACAAAGGGAGAAAAGAGGCTGGGTACTAGATTAGAAACACCTGAGGGATATTGCTATTTGGGGATCAATGGGACGGCGGGAATACACACAGTTCTAAAAAGCTGGGAGAAGCCGGGCATGGTGGTGCACGCTTGTAATCCCAGTACTTGGGAGGCAGAGACAGGAGGATCGCAGGTTCGTGGCCAGCCTCAGCTACTTAGTGAGGCCCTCCACAACTTTGTGAGTCCCTCTGCAACTTAGCGAGTCCCTCTGCAACTTAGTGAGACCTTGTTTCAGAATAAAGAATAAAAAATAGGGCTGGGGGTGTAGCTCGGAGGTAGAATGCCCCTGGGTTCAATCCCCAGTACTGCCAATAAATAAATAAATAAATAAATAAATAAATAAAATAATAAAATAATAAAAAGCTGAGAGAATGGGATCAAGAGGGCAAAGTACTTATGAGTCAGGAGAATATTACCTGCAGCAGCAGGAGCCACACGGTGGACCAAAATGAGCTGGCATAAAAAGAAAAGAAGTGGGTCCTAGAGGGAACGTCTACTGGCACAAGTGAGTGGGGGTTCACAGGGGTACCTGAGTTCCAGCAGGTGCACTGGGGAGATTCAGCAGGTGGGTGAGATGTGCAGGGTCCCAGAGAACCCTTCAGTGGGAGGCAATAATTAGCTATCTCTGGAGTTGGAGAGAAGACTCTGGCAGCACGTTTATAGAGGACGAACTGGGAATTACCAAATGGACCTTTTCCTGTGAGATACCGGGATGAGATACCTGGCAGAGCTTCCATCCTTGAAGGAACATGTGTGGGTTACACCTGAGTCATGAAAAAGTCTATTAACTCACAGATCCGCTTATGAGTTACTAGGTTGCAAGCTGGGGCCTTGGCCCTGGGGAAGGCACAGAAGTTAAACTGCTGGAAAGTAGATCCCCTGCATTTTTAATTAAAGGACCTTTGATAAAACAACAACAAAACTCCTTGCTAAGGACAAGGATATGACCACTTACAATTTGAGGACCATTATGTTTCAGATATATGTCCTCCCAAACCTTGTGTGCTGCCAGTGCACCTAGTTTTGGAGGTGGAGCTTGGTGGGAAGACGTGGATCACTGGCCTTGGGGACTATATCTGTCCCTGATCCCCTCCCATCTCTCTCTCTTTCTCTCTCTCTTTCTCTCTCTCTTTCTCTCTCTCTCTCTCTCTCTCTCTCTCTCTCTCTCTCTCTCTCTCTCTCCTCCCTGGCCACCATGAGGTAAGAGAGGCTTTTCCTCTTCTGCCATGCTCTGAGGCTCTGCCACTGCAGCTGGGGGACATGGACTGACCTTTGAAACCTCCGACTCCAAAATCCTGAGACAAATAAACCTTTCATCCTCTAAGTTGTGCTTGTTGAGTATTTTGGTCACAGCGTGGAAAAAGCTGGTTAAAATAGGGACAAAGAGCACAAACTGTGAAAAGGAAGGAATCGGACAATAGGGAGAAGAAAATGGTAAAGAAAAGGAAGGAAATCTATGTTTATTCAAGTGTTTGCATTTGGAGTAGAAGTTAGTGTCTGCAGGAGAAAATAATTTTAGAGTGTTAGAAAAAATTATAAATTTGATATGGTAAAAAATCCTTTTAAAAATGCTTTATTTATTTGGAATTCAGGGGCTGTCCTTCCAACTCCTGAGTTTTTTTAAATGGATTTAAATATTTCCAAAATAATTTTATAGTGTTAGAAAAAATTATAAATTTGATATGGTAAAAAATCCTTTCAAAAATGCTTTATTTATTTAGAATTCAATCCTGTACTTCCAACTCCTGAGTTTAAAAAATTGATTTAAATATTTCCAAAATCTGTTATTTTATTCCCTACTTAAACATTCCTTACTACTGAACTTTTGGCAAAGATTCGGGGTCTTTGTTATAAACATCAAGCAGTAGCCAGGCACAGTGGTGCATACCTGTAATCCCAGTACTTGGGAGGCTGAGACAGAGGATCACAGATTCAAGTCCAGCCTCCACAACTTAAGACTCTGTTTCAAAATAAAAAATAAAATAGGGCTAGGGATGCAGCTTGAAGGTAGAAAGCCCCTGGGTTCAATCCCCAATACTATGAATAAACAAACAAACAAACAAACAAACACCCAGTAGTGGACTGTGGAATTTTACACTGTTTGCGCTTAAGCTTTTGGTGTTGTACTGTCGTTTCTATGGTCATGGTGCCTCATTATATAGAGCTATTTCTTCCCACTTTCTCTCAGATGTATTTCTTTGAGATTCCATGAAATCTTTGTGATTACATGGATCTAAACAGAATTAAAACCAATTTAAAGAAGGAAGAGAAATTTAGCAGCTCACATGAACAAACCCCCAGGAGAGATTAGTAACTGCGGTCACAAGGGAGTTAGGCACCATCAGGAAACTGTTTCACTTCTCTGCTTCTCTCTACCTGTGGCCACCTTCTCACAATGCAAGTACATGCAGGTGATATGATTTTAGGCAAATCCAGATTTTGAAATACTTTCATGTCTCTTCTGGTTTAATTGGAAAACAAAAACTTGAGGAAGAACTCAGATTGGCCGGGTTTGAATTACACATTCATTCCTTGAACTGTGGCAAAAGAGCAATGGAGAGATTCCGTGAAGGGCTCATCTTGGTTCACTTGTGAATTAGTCTGTTTTCCATTGCTACAACAAAATAGCTGAGGCTGGGTAATTTATAAAGGAAAGAAGGTCATTTAATGTCACAGTTTTGGAGTAAGTCTGAAAGGCTAAGCAACATGGCACCAGCTCTGGTGAGGACCTCATAGCAGGTGGCATCATGATGGTGAGGTGGGTGCAGGAGGAGAGATCACATGGTGGGACAGGAAAACAGAGAGAGAGACTGAAGCCTTGGAAGGAGACCTATATTAATTCCTTCCAATGTCACACCCCCAATGATCTAATGACCTTGCATAGGCCCCACCTCTTAAAGTCCTACCACCTCTTAATACCACCACACTGGAGTATTCATGCTTGGATGCTGTCTGGTATGTGCACAAATGCTGACAGTTATGGGGATATGAAGGAAAGGGCATTGATCGAATCTGTTACAATGCACCAGAAAATTGTTGCCCTCTTACTGGTCATTGTCATCACCTATGCCTAGAACCAAGAGGAAATGCAGTGTAGACTATGGCAGGAAACAGACATTCTCTGTCCTAGAGTCAGAGCTTAGTTTTGATGTCCTTTGTTCCCCCCTAGGTGCTGTATCTCACCCCAACACGGTTTTCTTTGGCTATTGTGAGATTAAAACTGTGATGCTTGGAATTTTGTTTCTCACCTACCCGGGGATGCCATCCTTGATTGTCTTTCTGATGCTCATGAACCAGCTGCTGCCTGGCAGAGCTAAATCCACACCTGTGGCTGAAATGACAGCAGGATCATCTATCATGCCCCCAGTGAAATGCAGTCTTTTAAAAAAGATCAACCAAGCTGGGTGTGGTGATGCACACCTGTAATCCCAGTACTTGGAAGACTAAGACAGGAGGATCACAATTTCGTGGACAGCCTCAGCAACTCAGTGAGGCTCACATCAACTTAGCAAGACCATGTTTCCAAGAAAAAAATAACATAGGATTGGGGGTGTGGCTCAGAGGTAGAATGCCCCAGGGTTCAATCCCCAGTAACACATTCACACACACACACACACACACACACACACACACACACACACAAATAAATAAAAATAAAAAAGTTCAACTCCCTTGAATGGTTGAACCAACAGCTCTTCCAGAGAATAAGAACAGAGTTACATTTTTCCCATTGTCTTTTTTTTTTTCTAATTATCAATCAGCCTAAGCAAATACATAAAAGGTGTTTCTCCAAGAGGTGGGGATCTAATTTAGAAAGGTCCCCATCCCCACACCAAAATAACACAAGCTAGAGAAAGCAGATTTCACTGAATATGTGTTTGTAAGTGTCTGTGTGTGGGAGAGGGAAGAGAGAGATCGAAAGGCCAACGGGAAAGCCAACAAACTACATGATTTTTACTTTGGCAGTTTTACAACCAAAGGGAGGAAAAAAATAAGGGGGGTCAAAGAGAAAAAGAGAAACCTCTCCCGATTCCTGTTCTGATTGAAACTTTAATTCTAAAATAGGCTTTGGCTTCAGAGATTGAACTGCACCATCTTTCCATATAAATGGCAAGGCAAGACACATTTTTATGTGTTGTTTTATGAGTTTTCTTCGCATCTTTAATGTCTAACCATTTTATAGTGCTTGGCTTTGCGGGGCCCCAGAGATAACCTCCCGCGCAATACTGTTCTTTTATTTCTAACACAGGAATAGTTAAGAAAGTGTCTGCGCACCAATGACAAATTATTGCAATCTTAACTAGAAATAAGGTAGTAAAGATTGCTCAGACTGAAACCTTAAAGGAAGGTTGGAATACAGAGAGGGCGAGAAATCTCCTAAATAGAATAATGAAGTTAATTGGTACAAATGAGTCTGCTTTAAAAGCCATAGCTGAAGATTAACTGCATCTGCTAGCTGTAAATTTTTCCCATTTTCTTTTTTCCCATCAATTTTGTGGCAGTTAAAAAATTCCTTAATTCTGAGGGTTTGAAGTACATTCTTGAAAGTGTACATTGACGAGTGATGGTCCCACTGTATGAGCTTTTATCTATAGAGCAATTTATGTATTTGGTATAAACTTTGTTATCAGCAAGATATGATTATTTGCACATCATGAAAATGCTGTTTTTTCCCCCATTTGCTCTTGTGTGTTAACTGAATGTTTTGGTGTGATGAGAATCTAGTTTTTAATGATAGATTACATTAACAGCATTTTGAGGATCTAAGAATCTTTATTTCCTTCTGGACTTGGGATTGAACCCAGAGCCATTCTACTTCTGAGCTATACTACCAGCCCCTTTTTATTTTTTATTTTGAAATAGGGTCTTGCTAAGTTACTGAGGCTGGCCTCAAACCTGCAACCTTCCTGTCTTAGCCTCCTCCCAATTATTGGGATTACAGGCATGTGCCACCACACCCAGCTAAGGAATTTCCTTAACCACTTAATTTTTCATCCTCTCAATCTTATTCCAATAATTATGAAAAGCAATTAAGGTCATTTTGAAGAACAGGTTTTGGTTTCAGGTGGATTTCAGTCCAAGTCCTGGCTCACTGGCCATTAGTAAATATGTGTGACTTGAGATAATTACTTAATTTCATTCAGACTTGAATTTCTCACCCATAAAAGCAGAATATTGACCATGCTTACTTCATAAGTATAACATTATTATAAGTATTAAATGATATATTTGTATAGTTAAATCATATAATATGATAGCACTGTGTAATAGTAATATGATATAGTTAATATAACATAATATGATATGATTTAATAAAGCTTTGGAACATAAAAGCATTTAAAATTTTAGAAAATCATATCACTAATAGCAAAAACATTTTACAGTGATAGATTTGGCCAGATAACCTAGATCTGGTATAACTGTAACACAAGAAACAGGTGAGAAAAATTAGAAGTGGTAGCTCAGTCTTTGATTCTGGGCTTAGTATTTAAATATCCATTTACATATGTAAGAGCTAAAGTTCTTTAAGAAAAAGCGAGTTTCCCCCCAGATGTTTTGGCCTCTTGTGAGGGTCTCCAGGCAAAGTAGAACTCTCTTGGCAAGAATATTCTGACCCAAATATTTTATACACGAGGCAGTGAGAGAAAATGTTTAAAATATGCCTATAAAGGTTGGAGCTCGGATTTTAAAGTCCTCTCTTGGTTTTTTTTTTTGTTCTCTAGACTCACTTTCTTATACCAGCGAGGAGACCGAGCAGAAGGAGGGGGAGGGGTGCACGTGAGTGTGCTTGGCTCAAATCTCATCTCTGAGTCTTATTGGTTCATTAAGACTCATTCCCCAACATAGTAGAAACTTAGGACTTGGAATGTAGAATTTATGTCAGAAGAGACTAGACATTGTCTAATCTATTGTTTCCCAAAGCAATTGCTCAGAAATGTCCCAAGAGAAACTTCCCATTTTTTTCTATGACCAAATACATGGCCTATGGTCAAATAAACCCCCTTTTCTTGAAACTTCACCATGCATATTAGTGCATCAAGTTCTGGGGAGTCCTGAAATAAAGAAATGGGTATGACTCATTTTCTTTAAACCAGTGTTTCCCAAACTTCTATGTTCCTGGCACTGGTGACCAATCGACGTGGAATTAGTGTCTCACACAACAGGTTCGGGGTTACACTGGGCAGATCCATCATGCCTTTACTGTCAACCCAAGTTATTATAGTGAAGATCCAGGACCTCACTGGTCCCAAGACCATTGTCCTTGGTCTAGGTCCCCCATATGTCCCAGTCCACGGAGCCTGGGACTCTGCCAGACATTTATAAGTCACAACTTTTGTGTATGTATGTCATACTGAGGACTGAACTTGGGGGCATTCTATGACTGAGCGACACTTTATTTACTTACTTATTTATTTTGATTTTGAAACAGGGTCTTGCTAAATTGCTGAGGCTGGTCTTGAACTTGTGATCCTCTTGTGTCAGTCTCTCAAGTACTGGGATTACAGGCATGTACCTGGCTCAAGTCATAACTTGTAGAATCAGGCCACTTGTGGCCCCCAAAATTCATGTATGGGTATGGGATGCAGACAAACCAGAAACTGTGGCTTTCCCTTGTACTGGGGTATCACCTTGGCTAAGCAGAGCCTTTGTAAAGGGATGACTACAGAGGAGCCCAACAGGATTCACACCTATGTTCCAGCATGCTAGGATTTCTTCTGCTAAGGAAAAAGTGGCACCAATTTTTCCATCTCCAAAATGAATTTCAAAGTAAACAAACAAACAAATAAAAAAGCAATCATTAAACATGAATGATGAAATGCTTGTTTTGTGAAAAAAAGAGAAAAAGAAAAAAGATCATCTGCTCAGGTATTAATAAAAGTGTTTGAATCCTCTCTAAATGATTCCTTTATTTCTCAAGGGACTGGTTCTCTGCAAATATCGAAAATGGGAAATATAGTGAAAAACCCATTTATTCCAAGAGGAGTACGAGAATGGGTAGAGAGAAGCCAAACTCTTCCCATAGTTTCCCTTTCAGCTTGGTTTTGGGGATACACTGAGAATAATGGCTATGGTCTTGGCAGTTTTTCTTTCTGCATGTCTCCTGGGTTTTCCTCAGGACTGGAAACCATTTGTGATCCTAGGAAGAAGCGCTCTTGCTGACAAATGGGCGTTCCTTGCGGTGTAGATTCCAGGGCTTTTAATGACAACCATGTAAAACCCAACTTTCCCATAAGCATTTGCTTGGCCTTGGGCGGCTGAGTAGCTACAAACACCTGGCTGGGAATAGACATCATTTCTTTTTTGTCCTTTCTGGCCTGAGATGACTGATGCTTCCGAGTGTGTGGTCATCCAGTGGGGAGGCGTCCTATGGTGCTGTAAAGAAACAGCTCTCTTTATCACACAACAAGAAAGACTAGAAGATGGCTAGAGAGGAACTTTCTCTAGAGTGATGCATCTCAAAGTGTGGTCCCCGGACCAGCAGCAACAGCATCACCTGGACACTTGCCAGGAATGCACATGCTAGGGTCCCACCCAACGATGGGGCTAAAATCTCTAGGGATGCAGCCCAGCAGCCTGTGTTTTAATAAACCCTAGCCTTCCAGGTGATTTTCATGCTACTGAAGTTTGAGAACCACTGCTCCAAAGGAAAATAATCTGGCCAGAGGCAAAAGAGCCCAGATATAGTCATGTGTTGCTTAGCGATGGGACATATTCTTAGAACAGAATCCTTAGGCGATTCTTTTGTCTGAGCATCATAGAATATGCTTATACCAACCTATATGGTGTAGCCTACTATACGCCTAAGCTATCAATCTTCTGGGACCACTGTTGCATATGTGGTCCACAATTGACAGAAACAGAGATTTGTGGCACTGGACTATGCTACTTTTTTTTTTTTTCTGTGGTTTTGATTTCTTTGCCACTATGTCCAGCTTAAGGGTGGCAGTTCTTACTCTCACCTACGTAAGGAAGCCTAAGCAACCTTCCCGGAGTACAGACAAGTCTGATTGACATTTTCTAATGTAGGGCTTCTCAACTTCATCTGCATGCTGGTATCATCTGGGGGAAACTTTGAAAAAACCCGAATGCCCAAAGCCATATCCGAGACCAATTAAAATCAGGGTAGGGCAAATGAGACGCATCTCCCTCCCCACGAGATGATACCAGGGTGCAGCCAACGTTGGTTTTAAAAGAACTGGGCCAATGAAGTCAAGGGAGACAAACAAAAGATTGCTTAAAGGCGAGCTGTTTAAGCAAAGGATCCCAAGTCCCAAATTTAGGCTCGCCCTGATTCTTCTGCATCTCTGCAGGCGCCTTTCCCCATGCCTTCTCCTTCTGTTCTTTTGCAGACCACAGCTTCTGAGAGCCCCCTGCCTTCCCAGTCTCCAAGAGCAAGTCTTCCCAGATGTCGGGTTTATAACAAAACATCTGCATCCTTTCTTTTGCTCCAGGACCCCTAGATGCCAAGTGCGCAGAGGTCATTTTGATAGCTCCTACCGTCTGGACCACTGATCTCATTAGTCTGTCTCCCTCCCTGCCCCAACGCTGTACTGTCCATGTGTCTTGGCGTGGCCACCATGTCTGGGGCCAGAGTCCACACTGCTCCCTCTAGTCCCATGCATCCCAGGTTAATTAGGTCTTTGTATTAGAGCTTTCCAGAGAGCCAGAACTGATGACCTGATATGTAGCTCAGCAGCTCCCTAGTTTGGGTTCCTGGTGGACTTTTCAGTGTTACCAAATTTTTGCTTTTCCAATACCAGAGTTTCCAGCGACCAACTTGGAAGAGAAAGAGCACCAATTCACTGATTTTATTTGTATATATATTATATGTGTATATATATTATATATTATTGTATATATTATATGTGTATATATTTTATATATTATATATTATATATAATATTATTACATTTATATATTACATATAACATATATTATATATAATATATATAATATATAATATATACAATAATATATAATATATATACACATATAATATATATGTGTATATATAAATATATATATAAATATATATTATGTATAA
>PVJS01051474.1:0-13967 GCA_004027185.1 Glis glis
ATTCTACCTCCGCGCTACACCCCCGGCCCTATTTTTTATACTTTATTTTGAAACCGGGTCTCACGAAGTTGCAGACGGCCTCACTAAGTAGCTGAGGCTGGCCGCGAACCCAGATCCTCCCGTCTCAGCCTCCCAAGTACTGGGATTACAAACGTGCACCACCACACCCGGCTTTCCTGCACCATTTAAAAAAGAATTAAAACACCTAGTGAAGCCGGGCGTGGTGACGCAAGCTTGTAATCCCAGTACTTGGGAGGCTGAGACGGGAGGATCCGGGTTCGCGGCCAGCCTCAGCTACTTAGTGAGGCCTTCCACAACTTCGTGAGACCCGGTTTCAAAATAAAGTATAAAAAATAGGGCCGGGAGTATAGCTCGGAGGTAGAATGCCCCTGGGTTCAATCCCCAGTACCACAAAAAAAAAAAAACCAGACTCTGGGAAATTGAAAACTAGTGAATATCTTACTGTGTATCTATATCTTTTGTGCATTGGACAGGAAATATCTGTTGGACAAATTCTCTCTTTTTTCTTTTTTTCTGGTACTGGAGAAACCAGGGGTCTACCTCCAAGCTATATACCCTTAGTCCTTTTTATTTTTGAAATAGGGTCTTGCTAAGTTGCTGAGGCTGGCCTCGAATTGAGATCCTCCTGTCTCAGCCTCCCAAATACTGGGATTACAGTCATGTGCCACCACCCAGGCTTGGATGCGGTGAACATTTTTAATATTCCCAGATAGCCCTCCAAAGAAATTACAATAATTTTCCCACCAGCATCACTTTTCTTTTTTCTTTTTGTAGTGAAGCCCTTCGCAACTTTGTGATACCCGGTTTCAAAATAAAGTATAAAAAATAGGGCTGGGGGAGTAGCTCGGAGGTAGAACGCCCCTGGGTTCAATCCCTGGTACCGCAAAAAAAAAAAAAAAAAAACACCTAGTGAGTCAGAACTCATTTTATTGATGAGGAAACTGGGGAACAGTAGGTAATTAACTTGCCCAAATCACCCATTTAAGAGCCAGGAGTAGAACTAAAATTCCCTGGGACTTTGTCAAGTCTTTTAAACAACATCTTAACATGAAAGAGAGGACTGGAGTGTAGTTCAGCAGTAGAACAGTTACCTAGAATGTGTGAAGCCCTGTCCTTAATCCCCAGTACACCACCTTCCAAAAAAGAGAGCCAGGGTATAGCTTGGTGGTAGAGTGCTTGACCAGCACCACCAATAAAGAAAAAACTAACAACTGTAAAGATATAAATGTGACATTCATTATCTAAGATCTTTCAGCAGTCTTCAAAATAAGTTGAAACTATGATAATTTTTTTACTTTTGTTTCCTTTATTCATGTTTTCCCTCTTTGCTTCTTTATGGGCAGGCTTTGTTTACCCTTATAGAACTGTAATGCTTTTTATCATGTTGCAGTATCTTAGCTAAAACTTGAGATTGTTGTGTAATTTTACTCAGGAGTTATGGACACATCTGTAATCCTAGTACTTGGGAGGCTGACACAGAAAGAACACAGGTTTGAAGCCAGCATCAACAACTTGGCAAGAGGCTCTCAGCAACTTAGCAAAAATCTGTTTCCAAATAGAAAATAAAATAGGCCAGGTGTGGTGGTACACGCTTGTAATCCCATTACTTGGGATGGGGGTGTAGCTTGGAGGTAGAATGCCCCTGGGTTCAATCCCCAGTACCACAAAAAAAAAAAAAATCAATTTTGGCAGTTAATAAAATTTTAAACTAGGCATGGTAGCACACGTCTGTAATCCCAGTACTTGGGAAGCTGAGACAGGAGGATTGCAGGTTCCCAGCCAGCCTCAGCAACTTAGGGAGGCCCTCAGCAATTTAGTGAGGCCCTGTTTCAAATTAAAAAATAAAATAGGTCTGGGGTGTGTAGCCCTGAGGTAGAACACCCCTCAGTTCAATCCCCAGAACCAAAAGAAAAACATTTTTTAAAACTTTGTACAAGTTAAATATTATGAGTAAGTATGTATAGTGATAATTCATAACCCTCAGGTAAGTACAGCTTGTGTGTGTGTGTGTGTATGTGTGTGTGTGTGGTACTGGGGATTGAACCCAGGGGCATTCTACCTCTGAGCAACCCTAGCCCTATTTTTTTATTCTTTATTTTTGAAACAGTGTCTCACTAAGTTGTGGAGGGCCTCACTAAATAGCTGAGGCGGGCTGCAAACCTGTGATCCTCCTGTCTCAGCCTCCCAAGTACTGTGATTAACAAGCGTGCGCCACCATGCTTGGCAAGTACAACTTTTTAAAGTAATTTGTTAGCCGGGCATGGTGGCACACGCTTGTAATCCAGTACTTGGGAGGCTGAGACCGGAGGATCACAGGTTCGCGGCCAGTCTCAGCTACTTAGTGAGGCCCTCTGCAACTTAGTGAGACCCTGTTTCAAAATAAAGAATAAAAAATAGGGCTGGGGATGTAGCTCAGAGGTCAAATGCCCCTGGGTTCAATCCCCAGTACTGCAAAAAATAAATAAATGAAGTAATTTGTTTTCACAAGGAAAGTAATATATGATCATAATAGAAAAGTAGAAAAATAAAATAGAAGAAAAATTACTTATAGTCCTACTGCCCCAAAATAATCTACTTAATGGCTTTGGTTCTTTTTTGGTGCTATGGATTGAATGCAGCTGAACTACAACCCCAACCCTATCTTATTTTTTATTTAGGAACAGGGTCTCAAGCTGAGCGTGGTTGTGCACGCTTATAATCCCAGCCTTGGGAGGCTGAGATGAGGATCGCAGGTTCACGGCCAGCCTCAGCTACTTAGTGAGATCCTGTTTCCAAGTAAAAAATGAAATAGGTCTGGGGGTCTAGCCCAGAGGTAGATGTGCCCTGGGTTCCATCCCCAGTACCACAAAAAAGAAAAGAAAGAAACAGAGTCTCACTAAGTTGCTGAGGCTGGCTTCAAACCTGCGATCTTCCTGTGTCAGCCTCCCAAGTATTGGAATTATAGGTGTGTGCCACCATGTCCAACTAATGGCTACTTAATATTCCTGTGGTATACCATAGTTTACTCATGAACTGTTTTTTGTTGTCTGTTTGTTTGCAGTGCTGGGGATCAAACCCAGACTAGGAGCGGGCATAATGGTGAACACCTATAATCCCAGTACTTGGGAGGCTGAGACAGGAGGATTGCAGGTTCAAGGCCAGCCTCAGCAACTTAGTGAGACCTTGTTTCAAAACAAAAAATAAAATGGGACTGGGAGTATAGCTCAGAGGTAGAATGTACCTAAATTCAATCCCCAGTACCACACACACACACACACACACACACACACACACACACACAAACAGGCTAGGCAGCTGTTTTACACTGAGCTACACTACATCCCTAGCCCTTTATTTTCACTTTTTTAAAAAACTTGTTGCTGGGTACAGGTTTTCGTGTTGACCTAAGTTTTCAGCAACCTTTGGGTAAATACCGAAGAGCACAGTTGCTAGATGATATGCTAAGAGAATGTTGAGTTTTGTAAGAAACCACTCAACTGTTGCGAAGTGGCTGTACCATTTTCCATTCCCACCAGCAATGAATGAGAGTTCCTTCTCCATAACCCCAACAGCATTTGGTGCTTCCTTTTTTTTCTGTTTTTTCTTGGTGGTCCTGGGGATTGAATCCAGGGGTATTCTACCTCCGTGCTGCACCCTCAGCCCTTTTTAGTTTTTGTTTTGAAACAGGGTGTGACTAGGTTGCTGAGAGTCTCACTATGTTGCTGAGGCTGTCTTCAAACCTGTAATCCTCCCATCTCAGCCTCCTAAGTACTGGGATTACAGGTGTGTGCCACCACACCCAGCAGGTGTATTACTTTTAAAAGGTAAAAAAAAAAAAGGTGGGTGTGGTGGCATACACTTGTAATCCCAGTACTTGGGAGGCTGAAACAGAAGGATCGTAGGTTTGCAGCCAGCCTCAGCTACTTAGTGAGGCCCTCCGCAACTTAGTGAGACCCTGTTTCAAAATAAAGAATAAAAATAGGGCTGGGGGTTTAGCTCGGAGGTAGAATGCCCCTGGGTTCAGTCCCCAGTTCCAGACACACAAAAAAAAGCTGGGCATGGTGGCACATGCCTGTAATCCTAGTACTTGGGAAACTAAGACAGGAGGATTACAGATTTGAGTACAGTGTCAGCAAGTAGTGAGACTCTCATCAACCTAGTGAGGCCAATGGGAATGAACCTACTGTATGGCCCAAGTATACCACTCCTGGATATCTACCCAAAAGAATGGAAACCAAACTACCAGAGTAATGTATGCATATATCTATGTTTATAGCTGCACAAATCACAATTACCAAACTATGGAACCAGGCATAGTTTTTTTTTTTTTGGTACTGGGGATTGAACCCAGAGGCATTCTACTTCTGAGCTACACCCCCAGCCTGGTTTTATTTCTTATTTGGAAACAGGGTCTTACTAGGTTGCTGAGAGCCTCTCTAAGTTGCTGAGGCTGACTTCGAACTTGAGATCCTCCTGTCTCAGCCTCCCAAGTACTGAGATTACAAGCCTGTGCCACCATGCCCAGTTAAAAAAATTTTCAATAAAATCAAAATTTTCAATAAAATCAAAACTTTCAATAAAATCAAGTTCTTTCATTTGTATAGTTGGCAAGCTTCAGTCCCTCTCCTTCTTCTCCATACCCTGCCACTGTGGGCCCAGTGGAGAGCAGTGGATTGAGATCTCGCTACCGTTCTTCGCCCACCGTCTATAACTCACCTACTGACAAAGAGGACTACATGACAGACCTGCGGACTTTAGACACTTTTCTTAGAAGTGAAGAAGAGAAACAGCATAGAGTTAAACTAGGTACACGTTTTATTTATATCTAATGCACGTATTTTTGTTGTCACTTTGTATAATCCTTAATCTATTATTTTGATATCTTTACATGATTATAATTTGTTTTTGTGTGTGGTACTGGGGATTGAACCCAGCGGTATTCAACCTCTGAGCTATAACCCCCCCCCCTTTTTTTGTTGTTTTGAAACAGGGTCTTGCTAGGTTGCTGAGAGTGTCTCTAAATTGCTGAGGCTGGTCTCAAATCTGCAATCCTTTTGTCTCGGCCTCCTAAGTGCTGGGATTATAGGCATGTACCACCATACCTGGTTTGTACATAATTTTTTTGTGTGTCTTTTGCTAATATGCCTTGTATAGCTTAGGAGATGCTTTTTTATTACATTATATAATTTTTCACATTTAGAATTACATCAAATTTAAGAAGTTAAGATATAGTTGAATTAACTGAGAAGTCTTGAACCTTTCATCTTCAATAAGATTGAAAGTCTTTTTTGTGTGGGTGTGGTGCTGGGGATTGAACCCAGGGACATTCTACCTCTGAGCTATACCCCCAGCCCTTTTAATTTTTATTTTGAAACAAGGTGTCAGTAAGTTACTAAGTCTCTCTAAATTGCTGAGGCTGGCCTCAAGCCTGTGATCCTCCTGTCTCAACCTCCTAAGTACAGGAATTACAGGCATGTGCCACCATGCTCTGCTTGAAAGTCTTTTCATATAATGTAAGTTAAAATTTCTATTAAAGGCTGAGTCTAGCCAGGCGTGGTTGTACACGCTTGGAATTCCAGTACTTGGGAGGCTGAGACAGGAGGATTGCAGGTTTGTGGCCAGCCTTAGATACTTAGTGAGGCCCTCCGCAACTTAGTGAGACCCTGTTTCAAAATAAAGAATAATAAAAAAAAAAGACTGAGTCTAGGTAGGGCTTGGTGGCACACCAGCTACTCAGGAGGCTGAGGCAGGAAGATTACCAATTTGAGGCCAGTCTGGGAAACTTAGCAAGACCCTTCCTTAAAATTTTTTTAAAAAAGGGCCTGGTTGTCACTCAGCGGTAAAGCATTTGCCTAGCATGTGCAAGGCCCTGAGTTCAATCTCCAAGTATGCAAAAAATAAATAAGGAAAGAAGGAAGGAAGGTTAGTTAATTAGTTGAGGCTATAAAATAATGTTTCTGAAGTGGTGCTTAGCAGAGCTTATTCAAATGATAGTTGTCTCGTTTCAGGTAGTCCTTTGGAAGGCTGATGTGGCAGGGCAGGATGAGGAGGGAGCATGTTATTTACCCTAAAAGGGCTGGTTTTTCATCTTTAAAAGGTGTCTTAGTATTTCCGTAAAGCCTATAGTTTACCTTGGGAAGCAATGTTAGCAAATCTTAATCTATTTGGGGTGGATTTGATTATTGTAAAGTCAATTATTTGAAACCAAATTAGGTTATTGAACTGAGTAATGATTTTCCCCCTCAGGAACTTTCACAGAAAGCACATTAGGTGCTACAGCACAGCCTTGGTGAGGAAGCCAGGTTATTGGACCATGGCTCTTTGTGTCGCTTGAAATCTCTCTAGGGATTTTTAATTTAATTCTGCCTGAAAGTGCCACAAATGTCAAAGAAACAAATCAATATTATCTTATTACTTCTGATACATGCTTTTTTCTTTTATAAATTTTGAAAATTATATAGCTATTATACAAAGAACAACCTCTTATATCTTTATGATTTTCAGATGTTTCCTGACTTCGTTTTAATTTTTTTTCTTTGAAGCCTAGAAGTTCATTTAGAAGTATTGTTCTTGTTTGGAAGTGTTACTGGTGTTGCTTTTAATTTTCAAGCCTGAAGAGGCCTGGTTATCTTTATTCCCTCTAAGTTAATTGTACTGTGGCTAGAGATTCTGATCTGTATCTATTGTTTGGGGTTTCCTTTTTTCTTTCATGTATGGGATTTTTGTTTGTTTTAGACTTGGTTTCGGGTTGCTGTGTGGTCACTGTTTTGTAGATAGCTTTTGGTGTATGGAAAAGAATGCATAGTCTCTAAAGTTTGATCTCTAGATTTGTTCTTTGAATTAAGGTTCTTGGCAGTGTTCTTAAATTCTTTATAATACCAATTTTTAAATTTTATTTATTTATGTTTTGGTACTTGGGATTAAACCAGGGGCATTCTACCTCCGACCTACACCCCCAGTCCTTTTTATTTTATTTATTTGTGTGTGTGTGTGTGTGTGTGTGTGTGTGTGTGTGTGTGTGTTACAGGGGATTGAACCCAGGGGCATTCTACCTCTGATTTCTACCCCAGCCCTATTTTATCTGAAAAAGGATCTCACTAAGTTGTTAAGGGCCTTGCTACATTGCTGAGGCTGGCCACAAACCTACAATTCTCCTGTCTCAGCCTCCCAAGTACTGGGATTTCAGGCATGCGCCACCACACCCAGCTTATTTTTTATCTTGTAACAGGGTCTCTTCAAGTTGCTGAGGGTCTCTCTGAGTTGGTGAGGTTGGCCTCAACCCTGAGATCCTCCTATCTCCACCACCCAAGTACTGGAATTACGAATGTGCACCACTGCACCTGACTTACATTACCAATTTTTATCTGCTCGAGTTACCAGTTATTAAGAAAGTATGTCAAAAGCTTCCACTGATTCTCTCCCATTAAATATTTCCTCATAATTCTGTCACATTTGTAAGTTTATATGAGCTTATGTTAAGTGCATATAAACTCAGAATAGTTATCATTCTGATGAATGATTATGCCTTTTATCTTTATCTATTTTTGCCTTGAAATCTGTTTTGTATTACATTAACACAGCTATACTAATATCTTGTGGTAAGTATTTTCCTGATAATATCTAAGTCCATCCCTATACTCATAGGTTTTAGGTAATTAAGTATTTTGTACTTTTTTTTTTCTGGTACTGGGGATTGAACCCAGGGGCATTCTACCTCTGAGCTCCACCCCCAGCCCGATTTTTTATTCTTTATTTTGAAACAGGGTCTCACTAAGTTGCTGAGGCTGGCCGCAAACCTGTAATCCTCCTGTTTCAGCCTCCCAAGTACTGGGATTGCAACTGTGCACCACCACGCCCAGTTTATTTTGTACAATTAATTCATAATTAATAAGTATTTTCTGGGGGGCTACTCTCATAAATATCCTGTTCTTCATCAGACTTTTGCTTATTACTTTTAACATCTTTTTAAGATTCTTCTTGAAATTAATTACTATCACTAATTACTATACAATTAATTACTGTTGATTGTTATAGGGACTTTCTAATTTCATCATTCCATCTTTTTTATTTTTTTATTGTGGTAAAATTTAAGATTTACCATTTTTAAATGTATTATTTAGTGGTATTAAGTATGTTCACATCATTATGTTACCACCTTTTACATATATTTGTTGGCATTCTAGTATAACATAAAGCCTGTTCTTCTTCTCCCCATTTATATAATTTATTTTGATAGTTACATTGTCCCAGATTTGGCTAGTAAGATCCTCTTAGCCCGTGGTGGCACACACTTGTAATCCCAGTACTTGGGAAGCTGAGACAGGAGGATCACAGGTTCTTGGCCAGCCTCAGCAGTACGAGACCCTCCACAACTTAGTGAGACCCTGTTTCAAAATAAACAATAAAATAGGGCTGGGGGTGGAGCTCAGAGGTAGAATGCCCTTGGGTTCAGTCCCCAGTACCACTTACACACACACAAAAAAAATCCTTAAAGCTGGCTTCTGTGTTCTTTTGATATGACACTATCCTTTGAGCACTGTCACCCCACCTCCACCCCATTCCCATCCCCTCTTTCTAAAACTACAAAATATTCCAGGCTCATCCTGTACTTTCCCTGGCTGACTTTCGATTCAGTCTTATTTCCCCCAGAAGCCCTGATTCCTTTAGTGGAGAATGATGTTTAGAAGTTAATACCTGGAGCCAGGTATGGTGGCACATACCTATAATCCCAGTACTTGGGAGGCTAAGACATTAGGATCACAGGTTCAAGGACAAGCCTCAGCAAATAGTGAGACTCATCATCCTAGCGAGACCTTGTTTCAAAATAAAAATATAATAGGCCTGTGGGTACAGCTCAGAGGTAGAATGCCCCTGCGTTCAATCCCCAGCACCACACACACACAAAAGTGAATATCTGGGCACTGAGTATGTTCTTGTTTTTGAGGTATCATTATTCTAGGTCCTCACAGCATGCAGCTAGGAAATAGTTTCTGTTGACATCTCCAATCAATCCAGCTGCACAGGGTTTTTCTCCCCCTTCCACATCTGTAACCTACGTCTCCAGTAGTAAGGAACCAGATGCTCTTCTTCCCTCTTCTTTCTTTTCTTTTTTTTTTTTTTCGGTACTGGGGATTGAACCCAGGGGCATTCTACCTCCAAGCTACACTCCCAGCCCTATTTTTTTATTATTTATTTATTTATTTTTTTTTTTTTTGCGGTTCCGGGGATTGAACACAGGGGCGTTCTACCTCCGCACTACGCCCCCAGCCCTATTTTTTTATGCTTTATTTTTGAAACCGGGTCTCACGAAGTTGCAGAGGGCCTCACTAGGTAGAGAGAGAGAGACAGGGAGAGAGAGACAGGGGAGGAGAGAGAGAGAGAGAGAGAGAGAGGAGAGAAGAGAGAGGAGAGAGAGAGAGGAGAGATAAAGCGCGCGCGGGCGCCTGCGCATGCGCGCTGAGGTTGGCCGCGAACTCTGATCCTCCAGTCTCTGCCTCCCAAAGTACTGGGATTACAAGCGTGCGCCACCACGCCCGGCTATTCTTTATTTTGAAACAAGGTCTCACTAAGTTGTGAGGGCCTCACTAAGTAGCTGAGGCTGGCCGCGAACCTGTGATCCTCCTGTCTCAGCCTCCCAAGTACTGGGATTACAAGCGTGTGCCACAACGCCTGACCCACTCTTCTTTCATTCATTCATTCATTCTCTCTCTCTCTGTCTCTCTCTGTCTCTCTCTCTCTCTCTCTCTCTCTCTCTCACACACACACACACACACACACACACACACACACACACGTACACACTGTTTTGCAAAACCATTTGAAAATAAGTCCTAAGCCTCATGCTCCTTCATCCCTCAGTATTTTACATGCATCTCCTAAGAACAAGGACATTTTCCTTTATAACTGTAACATGTTTGTTACACTTGAGATACTACTATTACTCATAGACACATTAATCCAGTTGACTCAATAATGACCTTTGTAGCTCTTTTTTCTTTTACTGATGCAGTAAAGGGTCACATATTACATTTAGTTGTCAAGGCTCCATTGTCTTTAATCTAGAACATTTATGTGTATGGTTTTGTTTTGGGATTTGTTTTTGGTTTTGTTTTTTATACCATTTACTTTTTTTTTTTTTTTTTTTGCGGTACCGGGGATTGAACTCAGGGGTGTTCTACCTCCGCACTACGTCCCCGGCCCTATTTTTTATACTTTATTTTGAAACTGGGTCTCACGAAGTTGCAGAGGGCCTCACTAAGGAGAGAGAGAGAGACAGCGAGAGAGTGAGAGCTGAGGCTGGCCTCGAACCCGGATCCTCTGGTCTCCGCCTCCCAAAGTACTGGGATTACAAGCATGCGCCACCATGCCCAGCCTTACCATTTACATTTTAAAGAGATCAGGAAGAGCCGGGCTTGGTGGTACATGCTTGTAATTCCAGTTCTTGGGAGGCTGAGACGGGAGGATCTGGGTTCACAGCCAGTGTCATCTACTTAGTGAAGCCCTCTGCAACTTAGACCCTGTTTTAAAATAAAGAATAAAGAAATAGGGCTGGGGGTGTAGCTCAGAGGTAGAATGCCTCTGGGTTCAATCCCTAGTACCGCAAAAAATAAATAAATAAATAAAAAGAGAAATCAGGAAGTTGTTTTGCAAATTTGGATTTGTCTAATCATTTTCTCATGAGATTCAGACCCAGTATTTTCTGGCAGGAATACAGCTTAGGTGATGGCATGTCTCTTTCAGTGTATCACATCAGGAGATACAAGATACCATTTTGATGATAGAAAATTGTATCACTTGGTCACAGTGATACATGGTGACAGCAGGCAGATTCCTTCATAATAGCTTTGCTTTTGTTTCTTTCTTTTTTTTTTTTTTTTTTGGTACTGGGGATTGAACCCAGGGACATTCTACCTCCGAGCTCCACCCCTACCCCTATTTTTTATTCTTTATTTTGAAACAGGGTCTCACTAAGTTGCAGAGGGCCTTACTAAGTAGCTGAGGTTGGCCACAAACCTGTGATCCTCCTGTCTCAGCCTCCCAAGTACTGGGATTACAAGCGTGCGCCACCACGCCCCACCTGCTTTCATTTCTTGTTCCCCAGCAGCGTTTCCCCTAGTGACTATAACATCCATTGATGAGCTTGCCCGAATGGGTTAATGCAGTGATGCTTGCAACACCGAGACTTTCTAATACTTCCATGTCGTATACATTGAATAGTTTGGCATTCTTCTCTAAAGAACAGACTTCTGTCTTACCCCTCTGTCCACTTTGTTCTAGTCACGTTGGACTCATGGGCAGCTCTTTCATTAGCCACATCTAAACCATTTATTACTCACTGAATTTTGAAGTACAGTCTCTTTTTTTCATTTTGCAGTTTTATTTGTTTCTCTTCAAATATACTTGATTTTAAGCCGGGAGTGGTAGCACAACTTGTAATCCCAGTACAAGCTGAGGGAGGCTGAGTCAGGAGGATCACAGGTTCGCAGCCAGCCTCAGCTACTTAGTGAGGCCCTCTGCAACTTAGTGAGACCCTGTTTCAAAGATAAAGAATTAAAAATAGGACTGGGGGTGTAGCTTGGAGGTAGAATGCCCCTGGGTTCAATCCCCAGTTCCACACACACAAAAAAAATCTGATTTTGTTTGTTTCTGGTACTGGGTATTTAACCCAGGGGTGCTTTACCACTGAGCTACATCCCCAGCCTTTTTGTTTTGTTTGTTTTGTGGCACTGGGTATTGAACCCAGGGGCATTCTACCTCCGAGCTATACCCCCAACCCTTTTTATTTTTTGTTTGGAAACGGTTTCTCACTAGGTTGCTGAGGCTGTCCTCGAACCTGCGATCCTATCTCAGTCATTTCTAGGCTTGGAGATTTCTGGACCTCACATATATTGTCAATGGGCATTCTAAACCCATGTGAAGATGAATTTATACTTTTAAAATCTCAACAACCTAAACAGATAAGCTTGCTTTATTTCCTGGTGCCGATGTATTGATTTTTTTTTCTTATCCACTGAGAATGTGGCCCTTTGAAATTCCTGGCCCTGTGCTGGGAGCAGAGAATGATGCCGTGAGGAGAAAGGTCTCAACCCAACTCTCTACCTCTCCTGGGCCGTCTCCTCACCCCAGTTCCACTCAAGCACTGCAGTCCAAGCTGCGAGACTCCTCAGGCCGGCACAGTTCCCCAGAACGGCCACAACGGCAGCTTATTGATTAATGTCCCTCTAGTTTTTAGTTCTCTCTTCATTTTTAGCCAGTTTTACTTTGTTCAGATTCCACCATTCATTCATTTAAGTAATTTATTTAATAAACATTTTTAGATGTTTGAGGTAGATACCCAGCTTGCTATGTTGCAATTTCCACATTTCTTTGTGCTTTGCTTCTTAGGTCCTTGAGGTTCTCCAGCTATACACCTTGTGCTGTTGTAGGGTGGGTCACTGCTTGCTATGTGTATTTTTAATTTACTTTGGCTAATGCATACCAGATTTTTAAATTCCTGTTTCTACTCATTATCTTCTATGTGTGTGGTACTAGGGATTGAACCCAACGGCGTTCTACCTTCGAGCTACACCCCCAGCCCTTTAACATTGTTTATTTTGAAACAAGGTCTCCCTAAGTTGCTGAGGCTGGCCTCAAACCTGTGATCCTCCTGTCTCAGCCTCCCAAGTATTGGGATTACAGGTGTGCACCACCACACATGGCTTCTATTCATAATCTAAAGCCAATCTTCATTGAAATTTACTCAAATTCCAGTTTTTTCACAGAAAGTTTGATTATTATTCTGTGGGGGGGGGGGCCAGGGAGGGGTGACTGGGTATTGAACCCAGGGGAATTCTACCTCCATGCTATACCCCCAGCCCTATTTTATTTTTAGTTTGAAACCAGGGTCTCACTAGGTTGACAAGAGTCTCACTACTTGCTGAGGCTGTCCTTAAACCTGCGATCCTCCTGTCTCGACCTCTCAAGTACTGGGATTACAATCATGCACCACCATGCCCAGCTTTTATTTTTTATTTTGAAACAGGGTCTCACTAAATTGCTGAGGCTGGCTTTGAACCTGCCATTCTCCGGTGTCAGCCTCTCAAGTACTGGGATTACAAGCATGTGCCGCCACGTCCAACTTTGATTATCTTTTTTGTGTGTTTATGGTGCTGGGGATTGAACCCAAGCACATCTGCCTCTGAGCTACCCACTCCCGGCCCCTTTTTTCTTTTTGTCTTTTTGGGGTACTGGGGACTGTGCCCGGGGCTTTCTACCTCTGAGCTATACCCCTAGACCTATTTTATTTTTTTACTTTGAAACAGGGACTCACTAAATTGTGGAGGGCCTCACTAAATTGCTGCATCTGGCCTGGAACCTGCAATCCTCCTGTCTAGGCCTCCCAAGTACTGGGATTACAAGTGTGTACCACCATGCCTGGCTCCTATTTTATTTTTTTATTTTATTTTATTTATTTATTTATTTATTTTGCGGTACCGGGGATTGAACCCAGGGGCATTCTACCTCCGCGCTACACCCCCGGCCCTATTTTTTTATACTTTATTTTGAAACTGGGTCTCACGAAGTTGTGGAGGACCTCACTAGGTAGAGAGAGAGAGAAAGAGAGAGCGAGCGAGCTGCGGCTGGCCACAAACCTGGATCCTCCGGTCTCCGCCTCCCAAAGCACTGGGATTACAAGAGTGCGCCACCACGCCCGGCTTTTATTTTTTATTTTGAGACAGGGTCTCACTATGTAGCTGAGTGCCTCACTAAATTGCTGAGGCTGTCTTCGAACCTGCAATCCTTCCAAATCTGGGATTACAGTCATGCACCACCACTCCTGGCAATTTTATTATTTTATAGTCACTCCTTGTAAAATTTTTGCTAAAACAAAAGAAAAAAACAAAGTAGTTTCTATCTGTGAATTTTTTTGCGTGCATGTAAATACCAACTGATATTTCTTTTTTTTTTTTTTTTTTTTTTTTTTTGGT
>PVJS01051475.1:0-13964 GCA_004027185.1 Glis glis
AAAAAAAAAAAAAAAAAAATCAGGGAGTTGTCCTGGAGGGGAGATACAGATCTAGAATTCAGGAATGAGGCTGGGTAGGAAAGGTGGGTTTAATGATAATAGAGTATTTAGATTAAGCAAAGGACTGAAGGTGAAACCCATAGAAATAACACTTAATGTATAGAGAAATCAGGGAATGGGAATGTAGGGCCAGATAAATAGGAAAAATAAGTGTAAGATCATGGTGTTCTGAAATCTTTTGAGTTCTGTTCCATGCTCATCTTTTCTTTATACTCTACATCCGAAGTCCTTATTCAAGTCTTTGCACATAGTAGGTATGTGATCAATGTTTTAAAAAATTAACCATTGCTTTCTTGGTTTTCTCAGATTTGTCCTGGTTCCTCAGCATCTGCACAATTAATTGCTTTCTTCCCCCCAACCCCCCCCTTTTTTTTCCGGTACTGGGGATTGAACCCAGGGGCGTTTTACCTCCAAGCTACACCCCCCCACACCCTATTTTTTATACTTTATTTTGAAACCGGGTCTCATGAAGTTTCGGAGGGCCTCACTAAGTACTGGGATTACAAGCATGCGCCACCACTCCCGGCTCCCCACCCCTTTTTTTAAAGTCAGTCTTTGCTTGCCTTTTGACATGTTAACTCCTTTGTTGTTATTGATTTGTAATTAAAGCTCTAGATTTTGCCAGTGTTTGCTTTAATCTGTCAGCCTCTGTTAACAGTTATTCAGTGCAGAGATAAAGGTGACATTTCATCTTTTATTAAGAGTAAATTCCACCAGGTAGAAAAATAGAACAATGTAATAGACATATCCTTCTCTTCTTCCCTTCATGTACCATGTATCTAGTTTTGTCTGTACTTTACCATATTATCTTGGAGCTAAACTTTCATTTGAGTTTTAAAAAAAAGATAAAAATAACACAACCCAATCACATTTACCTCTAGAAATATTAACAATAATTTCTTAATATCAAATATCTAGTCAATGTTCAAATTTCCAATTGTCTCATAAATGTCATAAAAGTTTTGTTTTAAATTATGATTTTTATAGTATTGGGGATTAAACCCAGGGGCACTCTACTGCTGGGCTACTCCCTCACCCCCCTTTTAAAGTTTTTTTTTTGCAGTACTGGGGATTGAACCCAGGGACATTTCACCTCTGAGCTACACCCCCAGCCCTTATTTTTTTATTCTTTATTTTGAAACAACGTCTCACTAAGTTGCAGAGGGCCTCACTAAGTAGCTGAGGCTGGCCCCAAACCCGGATCCTCCTGTCCAGCCTCCCAAGTACTGGGATTACAATCATGCACCACCATGCCCGGCTCCTTTTAAAGTTTTTATTTTGAGACAAGCTTAGTACATTGCCCAGACTAGCCTCAAACTTGTGATCCTCCTTCCTCAGCCTCCAGAGTAGCTGGGATTACAGGCCTGTACCACCACACCTAGCTTTAATTTTATTTGTTTTTACAGTTTGTTTGAATTAAGATCCACATTTTGTGATTGGTTGATGTGTTCTCTAAGTCTGCTTAATCTATAGGTCCTCTCCTTATTCCTTTTTTTCTTTGCAATTTATTTGTTGAAGAAACTGGGTAGTTTGTTCCATGGTTTCTCTTACAGTCTAGATTTTTATGACTATATTTTTGTGGTGTAGTTTTACATGTTTTTCTGTCCCTTTTATTTCCTGTAAATTGGTATTTGGATTTATAGGCTTGATCTAATCCAGATTTGATTTTCTTTTTTTTTTTTTTTTGCGGTACTGGGGATTGAACCCAGGGGCATTCTACCTCCGAGCTACACCTGCAGCCCTATTTTTTTATTCTTTATTTTGAAACAGGGTCTCACTAATTTGCGGAGGGCCTCACTAAGTAGCTGAGGCTGGCTGCGAACCTGCAATCCTCCTGTTTCAGCCTCCCAAGTACTAGGATTACAAGTGTGCACCACCACGCCTGGCCAGATTTGATTATTCTCAATATATATATTGTTTAATTTCACTCTTTAAAATGTTCTGTTTTTGCTTATTTTCATATTAACAATTTATTAGCTGAGTAGTATATATATATGTATATATAATATTTGTAAATATATATATAGTGGGGCTGTCAAAAAATTTGCAACTATTTCTAAGATCAGTAGTGGCCATTTTAAATGCAAACCATCCTAATGCTGGAGAACTTGGAGTGAACAATCTCATATTGAAACTTACTGGTTCATCTGTCTGTCAAAGTTCAAGTACTGTGGATTCATTCCAGGATCTGTGGATGGAGTATTTGAACATGGAACGCATACATCACGAGTTCCAGGAAACAGTTGGTTTGTGGATGCAGGCCAAGCTCGAGTCCCATTCTGCTCCCTGCAGCCTGTCAGTGCAGCTGGACTTCACTGATCCTTTGTTGGGTGAGTCACATGAGCATCAGCCCCTTGAATGAATGAATGAATGAGTGATTGAATCAGAGCCATTGAGGGTTAAGCTTTCCACACTTTATCCCTTCAATGAGAATTGCTCTTTAGGAGTTTGGTGTTAACTTTTCTACCCTTTAGGATTAGGTTAGGCTGTGAATGAGAATACAAACCAGTAATGGCTTAAACAAGATGGAGATTTAATATTTTGTAACATAAGAGAAGTTGGGGGGCTGGCATTTCAGAGCAGTCAGATGGGTTCATGACCCTTGCTAGCCTTCAAGGACCCCTGCTCATCCTACCTTACTGCTCCACTGTGCTCACAGACAGCATCCACTTCTGGTTTACCTTAGGCTGTCCCCTTCATATTCATATCCAGATAGCAGGAGAGGCATTTCCCTAAAAGAACTATTTTAAGAAGCAGCTGCTCACAGACTTTCCAGTTACACCTTATTGGTGTATCTGAGACTTAGAGCTGTACCTAGCTAAAAAGGAGGCTGAAATGCCCATGGTTCATTTCTTCTGTGATGCTTTAAAAAGATTTTTCAGTTTACTTAGAAAAATATGTATAAAGTACAACCTCAAATATAATTATTTTGGGTTTATAGTTTTAACATTCAGAAGTCTATTTTTGTTTTATAAACTCTTCTGTATCTGGAACCATTACCATTTAAATGGATCATATTTCTGAAGTTGTTCATTTCTCACAGTGCATTTTTCTAGAGAGACGGTGTTATAAATTACCAGTTAGTTCTCTATGCTAGGCCACAAAAGTCCATTTAACCTACAAAGTTGTTGATGTACTTCGCAACAAAAAAACAGAAAATGAAATTTGAACTTACCTATATATTTTTATGTATATATAATATACAATATACATAATAAATATATACACATATACATATACATAAAATATATAGGTAAGTTCAAATACATATATACATATATGTATTTATAGTATGTATATATATGTATATCTGTATATATATGTATATATAGTATATATGTACTATTGAATCCAGGGACATTCTACCTCTGAACTACAACCCAGTTTTATTTTTTATTTTGAAACAGGGTCTTACTAAGTTGCTTAAGGTCTGGCTAAGTTGCTCAGGCTGGTTTCAAACCTGTGATCCTCCTGTCTCAGCCTCCCAAGTACTGGGATTACAGGCATGTGCCACTGTTCCCAGCTTGAATTTACCTTTTTAATGTTAGTTATTGAATATATTTTTAAAATATAGGACATATAATAAAATTTTAAATACAATTGTTGCCCAAAATATTACAACATATAATATAATAAAAGATTGAAGTGATTCAGAGAAAGGCAAAAATTTCCTTATTCCAGTTCTGCTCCAATCAACCTGATAGTTGTGTGAATACAGAAAAATAAGACCCTCTGGAATTCAGTTTACTCATCTGCAAAATGAAGGTGCTGAACAATCTCATCTAATACACCCAAATTTTTCCTGCCAAGATTCCTCTTGTTTTTTTTCTCCCTGAAATAATAATTTTTTTCTGATTATAAAAGTTCTATGTCCTTATTAAAAAATATATATAGAAAAGTATGTAGAGGAATGTATGGATATTGCCCTTCACCTAACTATATAGATTCTCATTTCAAAGTTTGTTAATGAGAAGAAGGAACATGTTTGTGTATCTGGAAACTGTTTATGCCCATCTGTCTGTAGTGCTTTATGTTGCCTGAGCATTGCCCTAAAGTCTGTTTTCTGCAGTTAAGCTTGTAATTAATGGAGCCCTTAGTTTGTTCTGGCCACTGTTCTAGTACTTTATATGCATTAACTCAGTGGGTTCTCATTGAACAGAGAAGGAACCCAAGGTGTAAGGTGGTGGGTAACTTGCCCATGTGGGCTCATGTGGTCCGTGAATGTGGCAGAGATCCCACCATTCACTGCTTAGTATCCTACCTCCTGTTTCTGGCCATCAGTTCAGGTTGCAATTCTAAATTTGCAACAAAATTTGGGCCTAGAGTTCGAAATAGTAACTTTCAGGTTTTTCTCAAATGATAACAGATTAGGTGATGATTTTATCCAGTGACCGAACTGTGTTTGTGATTACAGGGAAAATTTGGCCAGCAAACTTGTGACACTGAGTTCTTTTTCTTGAACCAACTTGTTTTGTTGGATTCAAAATTTTTGTCATTTGAGGTCCAAAATAGGCCCTGGGTTTTAATTTTTTTCTCTTTTATTTTGCATTTAAAATATTATCCTTGATTTTTCATTCATGGTAAGTTATATTGGGTTTGAAAGAGTCCCCGGTTTTCCTTTAGAGTCATGACCTATAAGGTTGCTTGAAAGAAACTGACACAAATAGTCACAAGTCTTATTCAGCAATGAATATCCAACTTTGCCACATCTGTGCAGAGAATGGTAGTTCTAGTGGAAAAACACCAGCTGTAAGGGACAATGCTGTACTGTACCTTTTTGGAATGTTTATTTTCATCTGTATGGGGTACAAATAGTACATTTCATCTCAGGCCAAGTAAAATCATGGCTATTAAATTTTCTTTGATTTTTCTCAACAAGAATAGAAAATTGAATGTTACATCTGGAATGAGATCGGAAATTCATAGTAGTACTATTTTGAGTAGTACTCAAAATTCATGTTGAATACTGTTGACTTATCGACTCGAAGTTTCCTTGACCTCTCCCTTCCTTTGTTACCTTACTATTAAGAAAAATCTGGTATGTAGCAGCAGTTTTCTTCATGTTTTTCAGTTCCCACTTGCTGTTGGTATGTATATAGTATGGTGAAGAGAGAAGGAGAGAAGATAGGAATTTATTGGGCACCTTTTGTATATACTGTCTTTATTGGGTACAGAAATATCAGACATTTAAATCTGATTAATCAGTCCAAGGCCATCTGTGATCTAGTGCAGAGTGCATGGTACAGATTCACCTTTCTTGTATGGCACAGGACTGCTCATTTGTACTCCGTAAGTTGAGTGAATGAATAAGTAAGTGACTGTATGGCTGCTTAAGTTTATGCCCATGTCTTCTTTCATTTTATCTTTTACACTTCCAGCATTGTTCAAACCTTGACCTAATTTTAGATTTTCCACTCATCTATATTCCATAATACTCCTTTCTCTCCTGTCCTGTGATGTTTCTCTGGATGGTGGTATTAAACTCTTAGCTGAGCTACCTGCCTCTGGACCTACCCATTCCCCCATCCATTGTCCAGGTGATGGTTCCCATCTTGAGCTTGCTTGAGCCCCCCACTAGATCCCTTTTATGCTAACATCAAGTTCAGACTTCTCAGCATGTCATGCAAGGCTTTCAGGAATAGTAATTTAAGATCATGAGCTTTCGCTCTTTACCATTAGCCTATGCACTTTTCTAGGGCAAGAATTCTATTGAATTGTACCCTAAGCTCCTGAGTTCCTAGATCTTAGTAGAATATTGTTAGACCTGTGGGTGTTCCCTCAAAACTCACAAGAACCAGTAAATAATCATTTTATTTCTTTAGACCTCTGATGGTTTAAGGGACTGTTATGGAGATCTCTAGCATTCTTTTATTTTTTATTTTATTTTTATTTTTTATTTTTTGGTACTGGAGGTTGATCCAGAGGCATTCTACCTCTGATCTACACCTCCAGCTCCATTTTATTTTTTATTTTGAAACACGATCTTGCTAAGTTGCTGAGGGTCTCGCTAAGTTACTGAGGCTGGCCTGGAACCTGCGATCCTTCTATCTCAGCCCCCTAAGAACTAGGATTACAGGTGTATGCCACCATGCCTGGCTTTTCAGCATTCTTTATGGAAGAAACGGGCCAAGGCTTTATGCCCATTTAGTATATTAGTACTGATTAGTATCCATTACCAAATAAATATGACTTTTCTTTCAGCCAAAGAAAGGATTTTAAGTAACTTGCGGAAGCATGAGGCTCCCCATCCTCCCCTTGTTCTGCACCCCATGAGGCCGCCTGTACCAGTTATTTCCTCATCTGTGCTACTGAATCAGAAGGATGCCACCCAGCTGGTGTGTACAGACCTGAATCTGTTGCAACAACAGGCCAGGTAAGACTGTGAGACCGCAAGGTCATGCTCTGTGCTTGCTGCTTTGACAGCCTGGATGATTTAGTACCTGATTGGCTTCCTCATCAGCATTCTCACTGTGAGGTTAATTGGACCAGACCGGCCCAGACAGTTCACTTGGTGAACTGAGTTGTGAGAAGTCTTTTAATTTCACATTGCAATTATTTGGTACTCTCATGGACCATCAATCTTACATGTTTTCTGTGAGCATTTCTAAGTATCAGCAGTGTTAGCTAAGATTTTCTTATGCTTCTCCTGAAGAGACCTTCTGATACTGAAAGATGGTGTTGGAAGGGGTGAAACGAGATTTACTTTACTTCATCATGCTTTGCTCTCTTAACTCTATATTCTTTTAAAAATTGACATAGGTACTTGGTCAAAATGTAGAAAAAATGTTTTTTAAGTTCACAGAATAATCAATTGTTAAAGGATTTGATTCTAGCTTGCAATCTGGTAAGAAGGAACATGCGGAGAAGTCTGTTTTATTAACAGCAAATGAGCTTTATTTTTACAAATCCCACATAAATCAATTTTTTATTGATATCATTGTTCCTTGGCTGTGTTTGATCCAGATATTTATTGAGTGTGTGTTGTGTGCAAACATGAACATCTATCCATTACTATAATAATAAATACAGTTAGAATAGCACACATATTTAGGCTTTTGTTATTGTTTTTGGTGGTGCTGGATATTGAATCCAGACCCTTGTGAATGCGAAGCATGTACTGCACCATACCATTCCCATTTTTGATATTTCAGCCTAAGTTGCTAATATATAAGAAGTCACTGGCACTTACAATTAAGGAACCCCTTTAGGATGATTAAATTAGGTTAGAAATGTCATTTATTCTAGAAGTCTTATTTATTCAAATAATAAATGGACTACATTTCACAGTCCATTAAAAAAGTCTTACTGAGCTTGGCATAGTGGTGCATACCTGTAATCCCAGTACTTGGGAGGCTGAGATCGGAGGATCGCAGGTTTGAGGGGCAGCCTCAGCAATGTAGCGAGACTCTCAGCAACCTAGTGAGATCCTGTTTCAAAACAAAAAATAAAAAGGGCTGGGGGTAGAATGCCCCTGGGTTCAATCCCCAGTACCACACACACACAAAAGGTCTTGTTAAATAGAACACAGATTCTAAATGGAGCTGTATTTCTGGCTAAAAAGTTGTGCCACTTTTCCATAAAGCGTTTTTCTTCTTTTCTTAACTTTCTGGTTAGCCTATCTGTTAAGAGACAGGATTTGGCCAGATCTTGGCACATACACCTTTGGTCTTTTATTACTATGGAATACTTGTGTCTTGTGTTAAAGTGCTGACTGGGGTACCAGAACCTTTCTTAAGATTTTCTTTTACCTCCTGGTGATGTTTTTCAGAACTGCAGCTCTTCGTGAATCTCAGCAGGTTGCCCTGGATGGTGAGCTGTTGGACACAATGCCCAAACAATATGTTAATCGAGAAGAGCAGACCACTCTGCATTTGGAATGTAGAGGCAGTAGTGGTAAGAAATGCCAGGGAGCAGCAGTTGTAACAGTTCAGGTAGGATTGCTTAAATTCCTTATAATTTAGGGGATTTTAATTGAATTTCTAATATTGGAATATCATTGAGAAAGAGTGAAAGTATAGCATATGATCTGTGTCCTAAAACATTTTATAGTTTTAGGGGGAGTGAAAATACCCACAGAGCTAATCACACTTTTCTGTGAGTACCACAGGAGTGCTACAAGACTGATATTCATGGGCCGGGCGTGATGGCACACGCTTGTAATCCCAGTACTTGGGAGGCTGAGACCGGAGGATTCGGGTTCGCGGCCAGCCTCAGCTACTTAGTGAGGCCCTCTGCAACTTTGTGAGACCCGGTTTCAAAATAAAGGATAAAAAATAGGGCCGAGGGGTGTAGCTCAGAGGTAGAACGCCCCTGGGTTCCATCCCTGGTACTGCAAAAAAAAAAAAAAAGACTGATATAAAGAAATGCAAAATCATTGAGAATATTCCTAGGGAGAGGGGCTTGAACTGCTCCTCAGATTTTGATCATGCTAGTTTGGTTCAGTTTGAGAACTGGGAGAGTGGAGTTGCCATGATGTCATCTAGGGGCCGGTTGCTAGATCATGTATTTCAAGTGTTTGGGGCGTAGGTTGATGTGAACTATCATTGCGAGCTCTGATGGATGCTGCAGACAGCAGGGCGCTCCTGAGGACAAACGTGGGAAGGGTGTGGGAAGCAAATCAGTTGGATGGAAGTGGAGTGTAACAATATGGCAGCCGCGGTCACTTTCTTGGGTTGCTGACCTAGGCAAAAGTTGGGTCTGTGATACCATTAAGAACTTCAGAATGGAAGCTGAGCTTACGCTCCAGCTGTGAGTGGCAGAGCCAGGGCCCCAGGCAGCCTGGCTCCACAGCCTATGCTTTTTCATTGATGCACTTCACCCTTTGGGAATGAATTCAGTGTTCTCTGAGCTGGGAAAGGAACATTTAGAGGTAGGCACTGCCTGCCACTTGATTACATTTGTGCAAAAATAGCTGTTTGGTTAACTTTTGGAAATTGAGAGCAATTTATTTTGCTCACCCTTGATTGTCTTTCAGAAATTCCCCCTTCTTTTTATCAAATTCACATTTTAACTGCTCTAGAATACTCTTCAGCAATTTCCATGGGAGATTATTTTCTCTGAAATGTCTTCTGAAATAAACTTTTATACTTTATATATATTTTTATCACCTTCAAATTTTATTTCTGATTTTTTTTATCATAGTTCTGTGCATCTAAAGTTACAAAATTTGACCTGGCAGGCGAGGTGAATCCAATGTAGTGTCTTACATTCTATTGTAAATATGCGACACTCCTAAACGTTGAGTTGTCTGTGGCTGGGTGCTATGTGAGGTTAGTTTTCTTTCAGTGTATTTTACCCCAATTACTAATGCTCTAGTAAGAGCAAGTTAGAGGTATTTAAAAAAGGATCACTTGCTAAAGTAATAAAGCTGGAAGAAAAGTTTGTCAACTTAGAGTTGGAGGGGAAAAGCTGAAGATGTGTCTGGATGTAATAAAAGGAGGTGTCTTATTCCCAATTCAAGTTTTTACAAATACAGTATTTTTCCATGTTTTGAAACTGCATATCTTTTTCAGGCTGTTAATTCCATATCGAGAAGGGAATTCTGCTAAACTGTATTTTATAAGTGACTACTGAAATAAGTATTAATTCTGACTGATACCTTGCTCTGTGAAGAGTTGTAAATATTTGCTGCCCCAATCAAAGAATGGGTTTCTTGGCCTGACCCATCAGCTCTCAGGGTCTTGCAGTAGAGAACCCCACCAGCCAACCAGGGGGCTTTAACCCTAAGCATGCCAGTGACTTGCTTCTCCTCCTTTCCAGAGAACGAGATCATCATATTTTACTTATGAACCCTTCAATTTAAATTTCTTTTATAATCTTTTTCTTTGTTAATTCTGAAACAAAAAAGTGTGCCTTTTGTAAAATACCTTTAAAGTAATTTTGGTTAAAGGAAGATCAGAAAGAAGATAAATTATAAGGAGTGACATGAATGTAGCTTAAATGTTTTCACAGACACACCCAAATACTTGTTTTCCCTTCTCAAAAGAAAGATTGGTAGTTGCTAATGTTCCTTGCAAAAAGAGGGGAGAAGCCAAGTGTGGTGGTGCACACCTGTAATTCCAGCACTTGGGAGACTGAGATAGGAGGATTTTAGGTTCGAGGCCAGCCTCAGCTACTTAGTGAGACCCTGTCTCAAAATAAATAAATAAATAAATTAATTAATTAATTAAATGGGTTGGGGGTATAGCTTGGTGGTAGAATGCCCCTGGGTTCAATCCCCAGTACCAAAAAAAAAAGCCCAAAGAAACAAAACCCAAAATATTTTCATGTTTCCACCCCCCCACCAGGGAAAAAGGAGGTTTCATAGAAGCCTAAATAATTTGAAAAAGTAGCTGTTTTGCGGCCCTAATCTCATTAGAAATATTCAAGTTTTCTTAAAGCAGGTTTTAGTTTTCTGCTGGCCTCACTTGTTTGCCCAGTACCTTCACATTCAGTTTGATGTGGAAAGATCCAGAAGCCTAAGACCCCCCTGAGGGTTCCTGGGAGTTCAGTATCAACAATGGTATCTACTGCAGCTAATATTTTGTATGATAATGCAGATGCGACAAGGGAATTGAAAACATGAAGACAGTGAAAAACTTTTGTAATGTTAAAAAAGATTTCTCTTAGCTGGGCACAATGGTAAACACCCATAATCCCAGCTACTCAGGAGGCCAAGGCAGGAAGATCACAAGTTCTGGGGCAGCCTGGGCAACTTAGCAAGACCCTGTCTCAAAATAAAAAATTAAAAGGGCTGGGATGTAGTTCTTTGGTGGAGCACCTCTAGGTTCAATCCCCAGTACCAGAGGAAAACAAGAAAAGATTTCTCTTAAAGGTTATATAGTAATCACTAATTGAGGCTGTCTTGGACAATATTTGCTGGTTGATACTTCTATGAATTGGAGATAAAATTATTACTTTTATCTACTCATTAGAGCTAAGAGCAAAGTAGAAAAAGTAGAAATCCTAACTGCTATGAAGTTTGGTTATTATCTTTGCAAGTCAATTAGTTTTGCTCTGATTTGGGGCCTAAAATTGTACTTGGACCTGAAGCCATCCATTGTCCAAATGAATGGCTTTGGTTATGGATGACTTAGTTTCAGGAAAAGAGGTGTTAGTGGAGGATAGGGAGGGTGAGTCATGATTGCTTATGACTCACCGTGAAACTGTCATGTTCTGCAAGAGACAGGTTGTTATTTTTATACATAAAACTGTAGCCTTCTATATACATGTGTCCAATGTTCACCTCCTTGCTATATTTATTCTGTTTACTATCTTTTTTTTTGTGGTACTGGAGATTGAACCCAAGGGCATTCTACCTCTGAGCTACACCCCCAGCCCTATTTTTTTATTCTTTATTTTGAAACAGGGTCTCATTAAGTTGTGGAGGGCCTCATTAAGTGTTTAAGGCTATAGCCGTGAACCTGTGATCCTCCTGTCTCAGCCTCCCAAGTACTGGAATTTCAAAGCGTGCGGGTCTGTTTACTATCTTTCTATCATCTGGTGATATTGAACTTCAGGAGGTCCCATTCAGTCCCTCTAAATCTCTGACCACTTCTCATTTTCCAGGGTTTCTTTTCCTCAGTTCAACCCTTAGGTTGTTCATTGTGATTCGTTCTGCTCCCAGTTCCCTTCTTCACATGGCATCATCTGCTTTCACTCACTGTCTGTTCTGGTGTTCTTAGTCTGGGCTCTGTGAATGGTCTTTAGAAGGTTGGTAAAGCTCCTGAAAGTGTATGTAAATTTTTTTTTTCTGGAGAATTCATAGGTTCAGTAGATCCTGAGTAGTTCATGACTCTCCCACCCCCAGGTTAAAAAACACCCATATATTGATGGCCCTAGTCCAGAATTCTCTTTTGAGTTCCAAATCTAGATTTCTACCTTGCCCACATGTAGATACCTTGCACTCCACAGGTCCACACTGATCTCATTTTTACTCTCTAAACCTGCTCTTTCTGTAATTCTACCTACCTAGTCTCCCAGGTAGAAACCCAGCATTAGTATTATCTCTTCCATATACCTCAACCCATATCTCCCGTCTAGTTGTTTCCCCAAATATATGTATTGGTTCAGCCTCTGAAATGACCTTAACTTGATTCCCTTCTCCTTGTTTCCACTGCCACTGCCTCATGGTAGGCCCACCTCACTTCTCCACTAACTACTGCATTAGGCTTCCGGTCCATGGTTTTTCTCCCTGCCTAACCCATTTTCCATTTTGCCACTATGCATCCCTTTAAACACAGACCTATCACGTTTCCAGGCTAAAAACCCACATTGACTCTCCAGTATCCAAAAGAGTATGACTATAGGGCCTTAGTAACCTGTTCTTGATCTTTTGCTCATAGCATCATTTATTCTCTCTCCTACTTCCCAAACATTCTACTTTCTAGCCACATAGATGTTGCCTGTTTTCTAGACATGATGCACATTCCCATCATTGGCCTTATGCAGGTGTTGCGTCCATCCTCCTCCCACCCATGGTTCCTGACTGCCTGCTCAGCCTTCACTGCTTAGTACAGGACACAGTGTTTGAGGTCTTCCCTGACTCTTCCAGTCAGATTAAGATGCCCCCTCCTCTCATGACAGCTTGTTCCTTAGTGCTGTGGCAGTCACTTGATCTTTTTTTTCCTGCCAGGCTGAACTCTTTGGGAATAGGGTTTCCACTTTTACTCTTTGTATACTGCTACCATCTAGCGTGGCTCCTGGCACATAGTAAGTGCCCTGTAACACTCCGTGAATGAATCAGTGAACGCCACTGGTGAACCACTCATTAGGTTGTGTCATAACTTGTCGTGTATTGTGATTAGTTCTACTGCTCTCGCTAGATTTGGAATTATATGAGACCAGAACCTTGTCTTATGCATGTTTATATCATCAGTGCCTCACACAGTGCCACAGGATGGATGTGTTTGAAGGAATGAGCAGCTATAGATTTATACCCTTCACATGTAAGTTCCTTGATTTAAACTACTTTCAGGACTTTGTAGATATTATTTGACTGTGGAAGAAGACATCATGGAAGTTGGAATTTTTTCCTGCTAGAAATTAGTAGTCATTTTTTGCTCGTGCTTTCTCTTTGCCACATTTAAACAGCTTAATGCCTTCCATACAGATCTCAACTTAAATATTGCACACTCGTCACCTGACATTTTTATTCTAATACATTGTCTCCCGCACACTGGATCTTGGAAAGCAGTGTACTACTGCCTTTCCCAGCGCTATCAGAGAGCTCTCTGCCACTTGTGTAGGCACACTCATATCCCAGGTATTATATCAGATGCTTCACTTACATTACCTCATTTAATCTTCACAAACTCAGGATGAGTTCAAGAGAAACAGGTTCAAAGATACTAAGAGACTTGCCAGTAACACAGCTAATAAATAGTTTAGTTAAAATTCAAACCTGCATCCATCTAAATTCCAGACCTGTGCTTTTCTCCCTCAGTGTTGCCAGGCCATTTTATTTTAGCTGCTGCTGCTCCACTTTATGAAGACCACCACTGTGATTCTGAGTGAGCTGATCACGACAGTCACATCTCATTTAAATGAACATTGTACCATTTTCTTTCTGAGTCTCCTTGATGAGAGAATCATGACCTTAACTGAACACTTTGGATCAGGTCAATTTTTAATAATTAGCTTCATGGGAGATGATTTTATATTTCAAATGTAATTTTTTTTTGTGGTACTGGGGATTGAACCCAGGGGCATTCTACCTCCAAGCTACGCCCCCAGTCCTATTTTTTATTCTTTATTTCTGAAACAGGGTCTTACTAAGTTGCAGAGGGCCTCACTAAGTAGCTGAGTCTGGCCGCGAACCCAGATCTTCCTGTCTCAGCCTCCCAAGTATTGGGATTACAAGCATGCGCCACCATGCCCGGCTCAAATGTAATTTTTAATGGCTCTTTTTTTTTTTTTTTTTTTTT
>PVJS01051476.1:0-13961 GCA_004027185.1 Glis glis
TGCTGTCACACACTGTCCCATGCTGTCCCATGCTGTCCCACGCTGTCCCATGCTGTCCCACGCTGTCCCGCACTGTCCCACACTGTCCCACACTGTCCCACACTGTCCCACGCTGTTACATGTTGTCCCATGCTGTCCCACACTGTCCCACGCTGTCCCGCACTGTCCCATGTTGTCCCGCACTGTCCCATGCCATCTCACACTGTCCCTTGCTGTCCCCCACCTTGTCCCCATGCTGTTCTCCACCCTGTCCCTCCACTGCCCCATATTTCCTCCTGGGCTGGAGGGTGGTGGTCCCCACTCGGTGCCTGGCTCATGGGGCTGTCCCCTTAGGTGAAGTGGATCTTCTCCTCAGTGGTGGAGCTCAAGCAGACCATCGCTCCCGACTACAGGAACATGATCGGGCAGGGGGCCTAGGGCGGGGGCCCATGGCTTCCCGAGCCCCCAACACAACCATCCTCATGTTGAGCAGCCTGACACCCAGGCCACACCCTTCTTCTGACCTCCCCACCCTCTGACACTGTGGCTCTGTGACCCTGCCGCCTCCCACTCTTTGGAGGACCTTGTGGACAGCAGGCTCTGCCCCCGACCTCAAGCGCCTGGGCGTGCAGCCCCTCTGCAGCAGCTATGACAACACCACCGGGGCCAGCGGGAGCACCTGTCCCCTCACCAGGACACCTTGGCCTCACGGGCAGAGGCTGGTGTTGCTGGTATTCACCTGGGCCGAGACCAGCCTCAGAGCTGACTGTCCACACCAGGCTCCCAAACACAGAGAAGGTGCAGTTTTCAGATCCTTGAGTGGGGACATCTGCCACCCAGGCCGGGAAGTGCCGGGCCATCATCCCCAAAAGGGAGCCTCAGGAAGGGCTGCCGACAGTCACTCAGGTAGCTTTGGTCCTGGCCGGCGCCCAGCCAGGCTCCATCCTGGGCAATTCTGTGAACCTGGCCCGAGCAATGGGCTTGTGTTCCTCTGCCTTCTGGGAAGGACTCCCATGTGATGGGGACTCTGCACACTGGCCCCTCCTCTCGGCCCACCTGGACACTCACTGGACTCTCAGAGGTGGGACTCAACCTACGGGCACCAGTGACCCCAGGCCCTGTCTGCACTGGGGTGATGCAGGGCCACCTGAGGAGGGTGGGCATCCAGCCAGACCAGCCTCCAGAGGGGCCTGGTGAGAAGGTCCCAGGCAGGCCAGACATGGCCTGTGGGTCTGGTGGACAGAGGAGGCTGAGAAGCATCAGGGGAGGTAGGTGAAGGGGTGTGAGATCCGGGGCACAGCCAGGCCCATCCCTCAGGCCTGGTGTCCAGCCCCGAGCCACTAACAGCAGGACAAGATGCCCAAGGAGAAGCCCATGGCCTGGGGCGCGGGGGCTGGGCGGGCGACCGCACTGGACAGAAGCCCCTGCATTCTCTTCTCCCACCACTTGGGGTGAAGACTAAGTCGGGGTCTCCAGAAGGGAAGAAAGACGTGAGCAGGAGAGAAGTGGCCGCAGCCACGCTCGGGGACTGGCGGGATGTGCTCAGAGGACGCATGGTTTTAGCTTCGGTAGCTTTGTTCTTCTAGTTTCCTGAGCCCATTAGCGTCTTTTAAGGTTTCTTTTTACTTATGACAATAAAGCAACCTTAATACATTCTGTGCCTGTGTCTTCCCACGTCCATAAGCCCCCGCCATCCATCCACACAAGGTACAGTCAGGCCAACCACGCCAGGGCCCTCGCACACTCTCGGCCGGGAGCCGCCATTCCTGCCCTCCCTCCTGCACTGTGCCCACTGCCCGGTGACCCCAGCCCTGCCTCCCTGACTGCCAAGTGGACCACCCAAAGGCTCCTCAGCCCTCCCTCTTACTTCCCAGCTAGACGCTGCCCATGCCTGCCCTGGTCACTCTGGGGAGCAGGGGTGAAGCCCAGAGAGCAGGCTGGCCAGGCCAAGCTTCCCCTGCCTCTCTTTATCCCTAATCAGCTAACCAAGAAACCAGAATGGCAGTGGGGCCAGCCTTTCTCCTGCCCACCCTTGCCTCCACATGGGTGTCCCTGCCTCCCCAGTTCCTCCCCCGGACCAATCATCAGCCTCCAGTGGCCTGAGCCTCCCACAGGATCCACAAAGGCCCAGTGCAGACCACCCCACTCCCTCCAAAACTGCCCACCTCAAGGCCCTGAGACCTCTCCCTTCACTGCCCTGCTGGGTGAGCCCTGAGTCAACCTCCTGCCACCTCCCGATACACAGATAGCACCTGTGGCCCCACACATCTACGCCCACACCCCCTCAGCACCCCACCCTCCCCCGACCACTCACCCCCCGTATCAGCATCATAAACACAGACACACAAGCCTTGGCCACTGGAGCAATCCTTCCATCTGTCCCTGCAGCTCTGGAACCAACTGAGGCTCCAGGGTGTGCCTCAGAAGCTGTGTCCCTGAGCTCACTCGGCCCCTCCCCTGACATCCATGGTGGCACTTGCATGGTGGGACATCCATGGTGTGACATTTGTGTGTGATGTTCATGTGTAAAATTCATGTGACATCCATATTTGACATCCATGGTGTGACGTCCATGTGTGGCATTCATGGTGTGACATCGATGGTGTAATGTCTGTGGTGTAACATACATGCATGATGTTCGTGTGTAAAATCCATGTGTGACAGCCATGTGTGGCATTCATGGTGTGACATCTGTGGTATGACATACATGTGTGATGGTCATGTGTAAAATCCACATGTGACATCCATGTGTGGTGGCCAGTGTAACATCTGTGGTATGATGTCCATGTGTGATATCCATGGTGTAATATCTGTGGTGTGACATCCATGTGTGATGTCTATGGCATAATAACCATGTTGTGACATCCATGTGTGACCACCATGGTGTATCTTCTGTTGTGTGACATCCACGGTGTGATGTCCGTAGCGTATCATCTGTGGTGTGACATCCATGATGTATCATCTGGCCAGGTGGAGGAAAGAGACCAAAGTGGGTGGGGCTCATCCATAGTAGTATTCAGGCAAAGCCACTCCAGGTGAGGAAGACAGTGCCAAGAAGCCATGGCGCACAGGCCCTGGGGCTCCCGGGCTCCCTGAGTGCACGCTGGTCCTGCAGGTAGATGAGATGATGGTCTGTTGCTCTGCCCATGCCGTAGGCAGGCTGCCATGGGAGCAGGATGACTGCTGCCCCGGGCACACATCTCAGTCAAGGGAGCATCCGCAGCATGGATCCACGGTGGCTCTGCTCTTCTGCCCGAGAACAGCATGTGCCAGAAAGCACCCACTCCTTTGGCCTGGATCCCAGAACAGAGAGGCCCAGGCGAACTGCAGGGGACAGAGACATGTGGAGAAATAAGCCTGTGATTTCGCAGTCTTTCCGTCCAGGCACTGCGGGTTACCACAGCTTGCTCTGGCAAAAGCCAGCTGGGACGGGCGTCCACCACCTGAAGTCAACTCAAAAGCAAGCACTGAGGTGACTGATGATCAGCAAGGCCCATGTGTTCCGGCTTGCAGTTTCAAGGTTCTCCAGAGAAGCACAGCCCACGGGAGATAGAGATAGAGAAGAAGGAAGACAGGAAAGGAGGATAGACAGACGATAGATAGGCAGATAGATAGACAAACAATAGATGATGGATAAACAGATAGATCATACATACATACATACATGATAGATATAGGCAGGTAGACAGAGATAATAGAGTTAGGTAGACAGAGAGAAATAAAGAGATAGAGATGACAGAGAGATAGACAGATGGTAGATATGGATAAATAAGCAGAGAGATGGAAGATAGGTAATAGATACATAGAAATAGAAGATATACCAGAAGCCTGAAGTTTTCTATAGTGACATTTTACTTATCTCTTACCTTTCCTCAGTTGCTCCCTGCTTTTAACTAATAAACATTTGGGAGACAGAAACAATTTTCTTTATGGTCCTCCTCATTCAAGATTTTGAAATTCTTGGCCTGGGTGGGGCTGGAGAGAACTTTGTGTTTTCTCCAGAATGAAGAGTCCCAATTTGTATATCAGTGTTAAGAAAACAAAACAGACACTTAGATAAGATTTTCATGGACTATTTTAAAAATGTGTCATTAATATAAGAAAGTTTATATTAGCACTATTTAATCTCCCTGTAAAGAATAAGAGAAACAGAAGGTAAATATTCTTACAGAGAATAGCAGAGCTTTTAAGATTCATTTTCATTTTAAGTCCATTGTTTGCCAATGTATTAATGTTTAGAGGTCTGTTTTACTAATGTTATTTATTAATTTTTTCATTTCCATACACAGTTAACTAAAGAGCTTTTTCAAGCACCCATGCCTATAAAAATATTTTTAAATAAAGTTTCTTTTGTTGTAGCAAAAAAAAAGAAATAGAAGATATAGATACATGATTGATAAAGATAAATAGAAGATGCAGATCAATGATAGACACAAATAGATCGATATAGCTATAGTTCTAGCAGGATGATATAGATACAGATACAGGTATAGGCAGATATGGATATAGGTTTGAAATGGATACAGATACAGACGTGAAAGGAGGGAGAACTTTTTGAGAGACTGGCCCACACGCCTGGGCAGGGGTGGAGAGTGGCAAGTCTGAGCTGTGCGTTTCAAGCCGGCAGGAAGCAAACTGAGGCCAGGGCTGAGGCTGAAGTCCTGAGGCAATGTTCTTCCTTCTCTGAGAACCTCTGCTTGCTCTGACGGCCTTCCACTGACTGGAGGAGGCCCACGCCACACTGGGCGCCAGCAACTGTGGATGTCAACGCCATCCACAAAGCACTTCACAGCAACACCCTCACTAGTGTCCAGCTGAGTCACTGGGTCACAGCCCCACCTAGCTTAGGAAGCTGAGACAGAAGGATCACACAGGTTGGAGGACAGCCTCAGCAACTTAGCAAGACCCTGTTTCAAAATAAAAAGTAAAAAGGGCTGGTGGTGTAGCTTGTACGTAGAATACCCTGGGTTCAATCCCCAGTACATGTATATGTGTGTGTGTGTGTGTGTGTGTGTGTGTCTATGTATATATTCAAAGACCTAATAGAATATATGATCATAATAAATGCATAGATAGGAAATCTTACAGAAAAATTTAAAATATTTATAAGAATCAAATGAAGGTTTCAGAACTAAAAAGCACAATTCTGAATTTTTTTTAAAAAAAACTTGTTGAACTTAACAGCTGATTGGAGAAGGCATAAAAAAGGTCAGGAAACTAAAGGACTATCAATAGAAATTCTTTTAAATCTTCCGAAGAACAGAGAGAAAAACACTGGAAAAAAAAGAGAGACTTAAAATCCTATAGTTCAACAAAAGCATTCTAAAATACGTGAGACTGAAGTCCCAGAAGGAGATAAAAGAAAGAATGGGGCCAAAAAAAAGTCTTTGAAGAAATAAAGAACAATTTTCCCTATATGGTGAATATATCAATTTATAGATTCAAAAGCTGAGACAATTTGCAATGATAAATACTATACGATGTACCATCATTCCTAAGAATATCTTGTGAGGCCAATGAAGACCAGAGGTAAAGAGAAAACCTTGACTGCAGCCAGGGAAAAAACATCCACAGGCATGGAAAAGGTTACAGCTGCTTTTTATTGAAAAAAGTAGTGGCCAGAAAATAACAAAATAACAGGACTTTTTAAAGTGCTGGGGGAGCAGGCGTGGTGGCGCATGCTTGTAATCACAGTACTTGAAAGGCTGAGACCGGAGGATCCGGGTTCGCCGCCAGCCTCAGCTACTTAGTGAGGCCCTCCGCAACTTAGTGAGACCCTGTTTCAAAATAAAGAATGAAAAATAGGGCTGGGCTCTGCAACTTCGTGAGACCCGGTTTCAAAATAAAGTATAAAAAAATAGGGCCGGGGGTGTAGCACAGAGGTAGAACACCCCTGGGTTCAATCCCCGGTACTGCAAAAAAAAAAATAGGGCTGGGGGTGTAGCTTGGAGGTAGAATGCCCCTGGGTTCAATCCCTGGTACTGCAAAAATAAATAAATAAATAAAGTGCTGGGAGGAGGGGATTTCCACCCAGAATTCTGTTTCCAGGAAAAATGTCTTTCAAAAAGGAAAGTGAGCCAGGCGTGGTGGTGCACACCTGTAATCTCAGTACTTGGGCGGCTGAGACAGGAGGATCGTAGGTTCACGGCCAGCCTCAGCAACTTAGTGAGGCCCTGTTTAAAAATAAAAAAATAAAATTGGTCTGGTGGTGTAGCTTGGAGGTAGAATGTCCCTAGGTTCAATCCCCAGTGCTACAAAAAAAAAGGAAAGTGAAATCAAATTTTCAGATAAAGAAAAATGGAGAGAATGTGTTCCCAGGAGACCTGAAGTGAAGGGCGTCTCTGTGCTGCAAGGAAACAACACCAAATGGAAGTGTAGCTCTACCAGACAGAACAAAGGACATCAGAGATGGTAGGCATGTAAATACAGACAATTATCTTCGTTTTTCTCTTACTTTCTTAAAAAGATAATGGTTTAGAGCATAAATAATTATAACAGTATACTATGAGGCTTAAAGCACATATAGGTACAAAATATAAACTAAAACTACACATTTCCAGGGTCCTCACAACTTACATGAAGCAGTAAAATATTAAATCCGAACATGTTGTGATGAGTTCGGAACGCCCATTATAACTCATAAAGCAACCCTTTCAACTCGGTACTAAGAGGCTTCACGAAAAGGTTGTTAGAGAAATTAGAATGGAATACTACAACATACTTTATGAACCCAAAAGAATGTAGGAAAGTTGGGGGAGATACAGCAAAGGCACTTAAAGAATAAACTTGAGAGGTGAGGAGGAGGGAAGCTGGGAATGGCCTGCCAGCCCAGGATGGAGGGACAGCACAGGGGCCTGGCTGCCCCAGGAAAGCAAGCTCTTGAGAACATAGGGGCTTGAATTCAGAGCCACAATCAGGACAACAGGTCAGCAGTCCCAAAGTCCCAGGGGAACTCTGGATTGTAGCCCCGCCACTGCACGGGAGCCTGACAACCTGTATAGAACATAGGATATAAAACAATTTTTAGGAACTCATAAATCACTTGATTAGACCTGCCAACATATAGCACAAACAACTTCAGAAACTCATCAACAACTTGCTTAGACATGCCAGCATACAGCTTCAGAAACTTGTCTGGACATGTCAGCACAGGGCCCAGACCAGCACATCTGTGCTGCAGTTGATAATGGACCCTTGGATCATAAAATGCCTCTCACCTCTGATAGACTTACATCACCAGTATATTTGGACTATTGACAGGAGTCTGGTAGAATTTGATAAACCTGGATGAGTTCCCAAAAACCCTGGAAAACATTCAGAAAGTCCTATAAAGACACCGGCCTTCCTACAAGCAGCAAGCTGGGCTTTGCTTACCCCACGACAGTCTGCCCACGTGTGTGACTCCGACCCAGCGACTTGTTCCTGTCCTGCTCTTCTCACTGACCGAGTGTTCTGGTCAGCATCCTTACGGCTATAATCAAATGACTGACCACGTAACTTAGAGGAAAGAAGATTTATTTTATTATGATTTCGGGTTCAGTCCATGTGAGGCCGGGGACCGCGGATCTCAGGGCTTGGTGGTGGGAGGCAGAGAGCACATGGGCTGTGCTCCTCACATCATGAAGGCCAGAAGCAAGAGAGAGAGAGCAGGAGGGAGGAACCATATATAATCCCCAAGGCTGCACCCTCAGGATCCACCCCCTCCAGCCACACCCTACCCGCCCATGCCACCATCCAGATAAACCCATTACAATGGATTTATTCATTGCTGGGATTACAACCCTTATGATTCAATTACATTAGCTCCAAACATTAACAAACGAGCTCTTTAGGGGACATTTCATATCTAACTATAACATTCTGCCCCTGGACCCTAAGGAGCTCATGCCCAGCTCAGAATGCAAAATGCATTCAGTCCTCTCCAAGACTTCCCATAGTCTTAATAGATCCGGCATTGCTGAAAAGTCCCAAAGTCCAAAGGCTCCTCTGAGACTCAAGGTGAACTCTTGGGAGCCCCTGTAAAAGACAACGAAGATCAAAATAAAAAGAAAGTTACATGCATCCTATATACAATGGCAAAGAGTAAACATTTGCATTCCCAAAGGGAGGAATAGGGCCATAGAGAGAAGGGATGGGACCAAACCAGTAACAAAAGCTGGCAGGGCAAGCATTTGATCCTGCAGCTCCACATCTGGCATCCAGGGCACGAGGCAGTGAGAAGCCATCTCCAAGGGGCCTCGCAGCCCCACCCCTGCGGCCTGGCTGATTGCAATGGGTGGTTTGCTGCCTCTTCCAGCCTGGCTCCGTGGCCCGCAGCTAGCAGCCTTTCCTCATGGTCATTCCACGTTTCTGGCATTTCTAAATCTCAGGGATTTTTCTTGCAACCTTGGCTTCACCCTCACAGCTTCACAAAGTGCCCCATTTGGACCTGCTTTCTGGGATTCTGACCCTGCCACACATTGCCTGGCTTCTCAGGCCTTCCTTTGAAATCTGGGGGGAAGCCTCCATGGCCCCCTTCTTCTAGCAAAACCAACATTACATGGGCTCCAAGATGGGCCTCCAACAAAAGAGGTAGTCACACCCTCCTTAATCATTGCCACTGGGGCCTTTTTAATCACAGCCCTTGGGGCCTGCTCTATCAAGGTGGCCACTGGCCCCAAGTCCATTTGGGCCGCCCCTGGTCCCAACTCCATCTGCCACCTCCATCATGGTCATTACTTGCCCCCCTTCATCACGGCCAACACTTCCTCCTTCCTTTCAGCCATCTTACTTCCTTCCATGACATCATCTCTCTGAGCCCAAGCTTTTATATGCCTTTCCAGCCAAACTTCAAATCTATAAAGTCTCTCCGCTTTACTCTCCGCTCCCAAAATTCGGTGTACAGTTTTCTGAACGTGGACATCAATATCCATAATGTAGTTTGGATAATTTGCTGTTTTGAGATTTCCTCCTCCAGTATATTAATCAGTCCATCATTAAATTCAGCCTCACACAAAGTTTCAAGACATGGGCAAAATGTGGATAAATTATTTGCCAAAGTATAACACATGTGGCCTCTACTCCATTTCCCTATGGAGTCCTCTTTGTCATCTAAAATCACCTGATAAGAGTCTCTACCATCCCCCTTTCTAGTCACATTCTCGCCCTTCCAATTTCCTCTCACAAACCAGTTCCAAAGAGTCACAACCTGACCCAGTTATGGGTAGATGATTTCATATCATGCCCTGTCCTGCTTCAAGCAGGCTGTTACCATAGCAACAAAGATAAGGTACAAGCAGGCTGTGCCACGGAGCGCTGCTGGATCAGGCAGGCGGTGCCACCGAGCACTGCTGGATCAGGCAGGCTATCAGCATGGCAATGAGATAAGATAAATGGACACTGACACCTTGAAAGTCACAGACCCCAGGACTTAAGGGAAGTTAAAAACAAAAAAAAGAACACCATGTATCTCCTCACCCAGTTGATGACTAAGCTAGACCTTGATTTATGGTATTCTGTTCAGTGATATCAGACCAGACCAGCTTGTCCTTGTAGATAAGGAAGCAGAAGACCCCATATAAAGCCCACACCTTGCAGGACCCACAGTGTCTCTCTTTGGGGACACTCCATCACGCTTCTTTCCATGTGCTGCTTTCTCTGTCGCTTTGCAAAATAAACTTCTTAGCTTGGCAACTGAGTTCCAACTCTTTATTTCTATACTGAGTTAGGAAAAGAACCCACGGGTGGCTTTCCCCACTGTAACAAACCCACATGGTCAGACTTAGATATAGCAACAAGCCCACTTCCCTGGAACCATTTTCTGTTCTAGTCAGTGTCCTTACAGCTATAATCTAAAAGACTGACCATGTAACTTAGAGGAAAGAAGATTTATTTTCTTACAGTTTCAGGTTCAGTCCATGTGAGGCCAGGGACCGCGGATCTCAGGGCATGGCAGCGGGAGGCAGAGAGGGGGAGCACATGGGTTGTACTCCTCACATCATGGAGGCTGAAAGCAAGAGAGAGAGCAGGGGGAGGAGGAACCATATATAATCCCCAAAGCTGCACCCCCAGGATCCACCCCTTCCAGCCACACCCTACCAGCCCAGGCCACCACCCAGATAAGTCCATTATAATGGATTTATCCACTGCTGGGATTACAACCCTCATGACTCAATTACATCAGCTCCAAACATTACAAATGAGCTCTTTAGGGGATATTTTATATCTAACTATAACACCAAAGATCAGTGCTACTCCAACCTACTCAGTGCCCAAGCCAACTCCCGAATCTCCTCTTCTATTCCTGGACTTGGTTGGTTATTCCCTACTCCCTATTTGTTTGTATTGCATTATTTTGCTAATTGATTGAAGCGCTCTAAGTTTTAGAATGTATGTGTTGTCTAGTACATTTATTCGACCTAAATTGTTAGATATGCTAGTGTGAAGTGTATTGTTTGATGCTCATTCATTGCTAATTGGCTTTGGCAAAGCAGCCACCCAGCATCCAAATTAGCTTATCTTTACTTAGACATTTTCCTGATAAGTTCCTCAGTGCTTTGACCTTCGAGTGTTGAATAAACCTCGTGACATTGTGGAAAGACACAAATTGTGTATGATGTGACTTATTGGTCTTAGGACCTTATGGCCCCATTGCTCACAACACAACCCCAGCAGAGATCTGGGAAACTGAGCCCCTGGCTGAGTCTGGGGGATCTGAAGGCAGCCGTGGCCACCAACAGTTTGTATCCCTTAGATTAAAGGATCCAAGAAACACCTGCCACCAGCCTGAGCCAGCACTGGCCCTGGATGCCACCAGGCTGTAATCAGACAGGTTAACAGCAAAGAGCAAATCCCTGGCTGTACCTGGTCCTCTTCGAGACAGAAGCTGGCTCTGCGAGAGGTCAGAACACATTTCTTCTATCTAACCAGACTTTTTTACCAACATTTTTTTTTTTGGTGCTGGGGATTGAACCCAGGGGCATTCTATCTCCGAGCTACACCCCCAGCCCTTGCTTTTTATTTTGGAAACAGGGCGTCACTAAGTTTTTTCAACTATCTTAAGACAACGTTGTCACTTGTGCTTTCGTTTTCAGAGGTCATTTGAGAATCCACCCTCTTGGCCATTCCAAAGGTCTCACCTTCTCACATGGTGAGCCCTTGAACACCACTGCTGAGGCATGTGCACCGCGCCGTGGGCACCATCCTGTGCGCTGGGAAAAGAACCTGTGCACCCAACGCAGAACAAGATGTACCTTCGTCTTGCTGAACCCAGAATCAAAAAAAAAATTGTGAGTGAAGAAATCTTCCTTCCTCTAAGTTGTGTAGTCAGTCATTTTGGATTGTAGCAGTGAGACTGTTGACCCTCCCTACTCCCCAGACATACCCACATACATACACGAACACAGATGCACATGGTAGGCATGTGTGGACACAAATATGGGCACACATGGACACAAACGCATGCATGGACACAGATGCATGCACACGTGCCTAGACACCGTCACACAGGCAAACACACACGAGCACAGATGCACACGCGCACGGACACAGACATACACGTGGCACAGACGCCCACGCGGGCACGTGCACTCAGGTACACACAGGTGTGCAAGCTGAGATGTGTCCGGTTCTGTCCTGGGTCTTTAGGGTAGAGGATCCACACTGTGGCCCACAGGGTAGAGCTAGTTGGACCCCAAGTGGGTCCCTGGCCCTGGCTGAAGGGCTGCGGGTAAAGACCAGAGCAGGGTGAGGGTGCTGCAGGTGCTGCACTGCTGAGTCTCCATGGGTACATGGGGCAAGGGAAAAGCCAGCCCTCCTGGACAGGAGGGTGTGGGGCAAGGGAGATTCCTGGAGGCCAACGGGGTGAGCACCAGGGCAGGCAGAAAGCTCATTATCCCCCTCCAGGACCAGGGACCACAAGGGCAGTGGAGGCCGGAGTCAGGGCCCTGGGTGGGACCTGAGTCCTCCTCTGTAGGGGCAGCTCACTGCCACCCAGTGATGGCCCCCCGCCATGCCCAGCACATCCTGGGGTGTTAGGGAAGAACCAAGGGCAGGAAGGCTGGACACAAAGACTTCTGCCCCTCATGCCCACAGCCTGGGGAGAGCTGCCTGCCCCTCCCCAGAGCCCACCGTGAGCCAGCACCACCTGACCTGAGCAGGAGGCCCCCCACTGCAGCCCCCCCAGAACTATGACTCCTTCCAAGGAACTTGGCATATGCCCCTTAACTCCCAGTGTCTGTCCCTGGGTCTGAGGATGGGGCAGGTGGCTTCAGACAGTCTGTGTGGGAGGGCCAAGGACAGACCCAGTCCCAAGTCTCCAGACCTCACCCGCAGGCTCTCCGGGTTCCTGCCTTCACCCTACCTGGCCCTGCCACCCAGCAGCCCTTCTAGGATGTTTCAGATATGCCTGAAAATCCCTCTGAGGGTGTTAACCCTGGCAAAACCCGTTTTCCTTAGTCCCCTGCAGAGGGACCACTGGCCCTGGGTGTCCTGCATCCAGAGCACAGGATTCTGATGCCCTTCCCCAAAGACTCTGCACACCCCTCCTGAGCCCACATGCTGACAAGTCAGGTTAGCGGTTGCTCATGGCCTCCACATGCGCATGGTCTGCCGAGAGACTCCTGGAGATGCCCGGGTCTACATAGATGTCCAAGCGTGGAAGGGAGGCCTGTGCCCAGACCACCGCCTCACTCCAAGCACATCAGCAGGGCACTGGCTGCAGCCAGGAAGGATGCTGTTGGCACCCCCAGGGAGGCTGAGGCTGCTGAGCCCAAGCCTGGCCCTAAACGTGGTCCCCACACCTTGGTGGCAGCATCTCCACCAGCCCGCAGGGCCCAGAGGCAGCAGGGGCCTTGCAAAGCCACTAGCCATGTTCTGCACAGTTCTATGCCAATCCTCGCTGGCGTGGCAGTGGGTCACAGCCCAGATGTGCTCTATGCCTCCAGGCTCCCTCAGCAGAGCAGCAGGTGGTGCCCAGGCTGCAGGACAAGGTCACCCAGCTCAGCATGTCAGCTTCAAGCCTGACAAAGGAACTGAGCAGCAGCCAACAGAGGCCCCACATGTTCGCATCTGCAGCACACAGACTGCAGACCAGTCCACCTCCGTGCCTCACTTCTAGTGCACAAAACAGCCTCCACCCTCTCCTCACAGGATTGCCAGGGAGCAGAGACGCAACACCTAGTGCCCGCTCCCCTTCTGGAGCAGCAGGATGCCCAGGAGCAGGTGGGGTGGCAGCCAAGCCCGCACACAGCATCAAGGTCAGAGCCATTCGGCAGAGGCCTGGGACCCACCTGCAGAGAGAAGAGGGCTCACCCAGAGTACAAGTGTGCATCCCTGCAAAGGGACCTCACCTGAGACCCTGCCATTGCTCAGCTGATTTCCCAAGAACAGAGAGAAAAGGGAATTTCCAGGGCTGCTGAGGCCCCGGGGGTTCCCACTCACTTTAGCTGGGGTCACTGAGGCAGAGCTCCCTCCCCCAGGCACTATTGTCTGCACATAAAAATAACAATGATTGCTAACGATTCACATCATCTGGGAGCCTGTCCAGGGACCTGACAGATGGCTGCAGATGGGGATGACCCTCCTGGCCACAGGACCAAGCAGAGGACATCAGGTATCCCAGAACACAGGGGAAAAGGGGCTGGCCCAAGCAACAGGGAGGGGTGGCTACGGGGCCACAGATAGGGAGGGAACACAAGGGCTGCCCTCCAGCATGGTCCAAATGTCTTAGTCACTGCATGTCCTTCAGCTGTTCCTTCCCTGCACTGGGGCACAGGGAGATTTAAATAGCCTAAAGCTGACCTGGAGAAGACAGGGCCAGGCCCAAGGCTAAGAAGCTCAGGGGTAGCTCAAAGGCTACTGTGAGCAGCAAACAGCTAAGACAAGAACATCCCCAGAGGCACTGGAAGGCAGCAAGGAGCTGGACTGGGCTGCACTGCACAACAGGCTGGCGGGAGCCCACACCTGGGCTGAGCTGGGATGAGCTGAGCTGAGGCTGGGCTGGA